>KZ653156.1:132691-144695 GCA_001010745.2 Gerris buenoi | reverse complement strand
TGTCATGCGCCTTCTCACCTCTCCTCAGCTCTGAGCCCTTCACCGTTGTTCCCTTCCCCTTCCACTCTTAAATTAAAAACAAAAACATCTGATTGAAACATTCGACTTGCGGGTTCAGTCTCGGTCTTTATCTTTATTCGTATACTCTATCCCCGCTATGAAACTGTTTTCGGTCGATTGTTTTTCCCGATACTTATTCATTCGGTTGTTTTTTCTATGCTGAGATGGTTCCTCATTTTAGATTGTAGCATACCTGAAGCACTGCTCCATATTCTGTTCAAATCTAGCCTCATGAATGTCCTTATAGAATGTTTCACTCCACAGCGTGGCACGCCAACAACTGGTTCTGGTATAATTGGGGTTGAATTGGAACCCGTTTTAGCTAACCGGTCAGCAATCTCATTTCTCTCGATGCCACAATGTCAAGGAATTGTTATTGGTCCAAACATGACTTTTCTTTGTTCCAGGACAACTCTGGGACCTGTCTAGCCGGTAAAGCTCTTGAAACTAGTGAATCTTTCTTCCATCGTCCTCTGGATTCCAGACAATCTTAACTAAGATGTGACAGTATTATTCTTAATCTTACTCCTCCTAGTCTTTCCAGCCATTTCATTCAAACATATCGTTTCCATTTCAAGCAACTTCCTCCCAAATTTTTCAGAGTCCATAGGATTCACCTGAGTGTGGGAACAAAACCCTTCCAGTTCGAGTACATAGGGACCTCCAGTTCGCTCGGAAATTTATTTTAAGTTGACGACAAATAGGAGTCTACAGGCGGCTGAAATTATTTCGCCTACCGTCACATTCAACTATACATATTTAACACTAACAATAGTGTAAAATTACAAGCACTTATTGACACACGATCATTATTCACTTGTTTCTATTCTATTTAGCACTATATTTCTTCATATTGAATCATTTCTGAGTTCTCAGGTGAGGTTGTTCCTCTTCTTATGCTTTCTTGAACACACACCATCATTTTTCGTTATCTTCATTTAAGACTGACTTAGTATTGTCTGTATATTATATTATGGAGCAGCTTTAGCATACGCTTACCTAAATTAAAGCTATAACATTAAATAGTAACGTAATTTTAAAGGATAATTCAACTTTTCGTGTCTAGATTACCGAGTCTAACTGTTATCTATGTACGCTCGAATTCGAATGTAAAATGTAAACAAACAACAAACCCCTGTTTAAATTTTGGCGCTCTCTTTATCTTCTGAAAACCCAGGTTAATTTCAAGTTATTGTGTTTTCGGCTTGGTGTCCTGTCCGGAAAAAATCACTTACTTGAGTTTTGCTTTTGCTGTATAATTTTAACATTATTATTATTACATTGATGTTTCGTAAATAATAATAGCTAAAACTAAGCTCGTTTGTTATTATTTTTTTTATAAAGATTGTATACTATATTCATATTTATTTGTTGGTTATTAAATTAAATCTGGGGGCACAGGAGAGCCCCGCCAAGTCGAGCACGTTCTTTTCTAAATATTTTTGAAGTGAAACTTCTTTAGCGGCGGTAGAGTGGATTTTTTCATATAGTGGCATCGTGTAACGAAGTTCGCGATTAGAGACTCGTCCAAGTGTAACATTTTTACAGATTAATTGTATAATATCTATTTAAAGACCAGCAAATC
Source organism: Gerris buenoi (assembly GCA_001010745.2). Lineage (NCBI taxonomy): Eukaryota > Metazoa > Arthropoda > Insecta > Hemiptera > Gerridae > Gerris > Gerris buenoi. Next base: position 143,050 of record KZ653156.1, on the reverse strand, counting down.
AAAACAAACATTTATTTTTATTGGAATATATGTGGTTGCCTTAGCGTAGCAATATTTATTTATTTATTTTTTCAATTAAATTTCCCATAACCATTTCTTAATCCTGAAATAATAAATTCGTCAAAAAATGAAAGAGAGCCATGCATTCTAGAACTTAAGTTTTACTTATAATTCGTGAGAGCCTCACATATATATATATTTTTTTTACTCGTGTGCTGAACAGGAGCAAGAAAGTCGTGCGGAGGCTAATAGAAAAACCGGCTATGAAAAATTAATAAAACATAAAAATAATTTGCACTATTAGCGCTTTCCAGTAGAGAACTTTAAATCTAGAGTATTAATTTACTATCATTTATAGAATTTTATATTGGAATAAGTGAGTGATCTTTATTGAGTACTAGCTGAAGTACCCGGCGCAGCCCGGGTTGTATACATAAATTAAGACCTAAGTGACTAAAATATCAATAAAGAAGTAGATACCTAAATGTATATTATAAAATTATCAGAACATTGTAAAATAAATAACTTTAAAAAATTGATATGTGTTGAGGGAATTATGTTACAACTACTATTTAGTTCAATTAGAACACTTAACACCCCCCCTTTCTTTGCCACTTTGATGATCGTACACCAGATAGGTAAATGTTTAGTTCAATTAGAACACCGAACACCCCCACTTTCTTTGCCACTTTGACGATCGTACACCAGATAGGGAACTGTTTAGTTCAATTAGAACACCGAACACCCACACCCCCACTTTTTTGCCACTTTGACGATCGTACACCAGATAGGTAACTGTTTAGTTCAATTAGAACACCGAACACCCCCACTTTTTTGCCACTTCGACTCTTCAAACTTTCAAACCCCTTCTTCTTAACAATGATGAATGATGATGATAATTATTTCGTATTATGTCCTTTCCTTATCTTTTCTACCTCCCCGTATATAATAGTACATATTATGTGTTCAAAAAGAACAAGAGGCCAAGAAACGAAAATTACCTTCTTAAAAAAAAATATGTGAGGCTCTCACGCATTAGAAGTGAAACAATTAAGTTCTAGCATACATTTCTCTCTTTCATTTTTTGACGAATTTATTATTTCAGGATTAAGAAATGGTTATGGTAAATTTAATTGGAAAAAAATGAAAACAATGTTTATACAAATATTATTATCATTTATATAATTGAGTATTGTCCCGACAACGCCGGCGCACCTCGAAATAATTTGTTATTGCTACGCTAAGGCAACCACATTTATTCCAATAAAAATAAATGTTTGTTTTGATTTACCGGTCTTTAAATAGATATAATAACGACTTCCGTTACATTACTTCAAATTCACTTTACCGCCGCTAAAGAAGTTTCACTTCAAAACTAATTCACTCTACCGCCGCTAAAGAAGTTTCACTTTAAAAAACTTGAAATCCCAACAAAAACATTTGCTTAAAAAGTAAGCCGTCTCGTGTAAAACGTTGAGATCTTTGGTTTAACCAGTGGCGTAGCTAGGCCCAGTGGGGGCCCGCCCGCAAGCACTTCTCGGGGGCCCATAGTTGCGCCACTGGGTTTAGCCAATCCTTCCCCTGTCCTTTGGGATGTTGTATGTCTATACCCCCTCTCTATTCTCTGACCCTCAAGACCTCAAACATTCCTTTCCTAAATCACTTTACCTATAAATAAATTCAATTTTAAGATAAAATTGAATTGATTGAATTAATAATTTTTAAATTTAATAATAATTTGGTGTAGAAACAAAACAATTAAGAAAAAAATATGCATAAGGATCATACTAACAATACATTTTTGATTACTCAATATAATAAAATCAGTCTGCTCCTCAATACGCAGGAGAAGTTGACGTCACTTACGTAAAAAAATGTGTGTTGTTACGTTGGCTAATCTGCGCTGGCTCATAACAAACAATATACAAATGGGTTTTATCATTGATATTTTATTTTTTTATTTTTTTTTAATCAATTTTATTAATTATTTAAGAATGAAAAATGTCTCAATGCTTTGAATTTGGGTGCAACCATAGAGCCTTAAAAGATAAATATCACTTTTACCGCGCCGTGTGGAGTAACATCCGTAGGTAAGTTATCTTTTATATCTTATTTGAGTTATTTGAAAGAATTATTTGTTTTATCATCTATAATGTATCAATTTATTGGCTTATTAATTATGTTACTGATATATGATTAGGTTAAAAACAGTTAAAAAGGCTTAATAGAATAAAAAGAGGAAAAAATTATGAAATGCTTACAGAACACAAGTAAACAATTTGTTTGTTATGAGCCAAAAAAAAGATAACCTGACAAAAAATCGTGGGGGGGCGCATGACGTCACAGCAACCTTCGTCACTTTACGTAACCTCTCTGACGCGACGTATAAAGCAGCGTCATACACCGGGGGAGAGTGACGTCACTTACGTAAAATAGTGTGTGTTGTTAGGTTAGCTGGCTCATAATATTGAATGTACGACTGGGTTTTATCAGTGCTATTTTACTTTATTATTATTTTTTAATCAATTATGTGTTTTATCATCTATAATGTATACATTTATTGGCTTATTAATGATGTTACTGATATGTGATAAGGTTAAAAACAGTTAAAAAAGCTTTTAATTGAGTAAAAAGAGCACATCTGTAAGTAAGTTATTTTACATTTTATTTGAGTTATTTGTGAGAATTATTTGTTTTATTACCTATAATGTATACATTTATTGGCTTATTAATAATGTTACTAATAAATGATAAGGTTAAAAACAGTTAAAAAAGCTTTTAATAGAGTAAAAAGAGCACATCCGTAAGTAAGTTATTTTACATCTTATTTGAGTTATTTGGAGAATTATTTGTTTTATCATCTATAATGTATACTTTTGTTGACTTATTAATAATGATACTAATATATGATAAGGTTAAAAACGGTTAAAAAAGCTTATAATAGAATAAAAAGAGGAAAAAACTATGAAATGCATACAGAATACTAGTAAACAATGGTATATTATGAGCCAGATAGGATAACCTGACGAAAAATTTGTGGAGGACGCATGACGTCACAGCAACCTTTGTCACCTTTACGTAACCTCTCTGACGCGACGTATTTCATTCAAAAGAACTTCTTAATCTCGCCAATCTTAGAAATGAAAATAATCAAATATTAAAATGAAGTTGACCATTCGTTATAAATTGGGAAAGAAACATTGAAAAAAAAACTTAGCCCCCCCCCCCCCCTTTCAAACAACCCTCCCTGAAGACACAATTATAAGAAAACATCGCTAAAAATTAAATGAAAATGAGACAGCAACGAAATATGGATAACAAAAATGACGTTATACTTTTATTTTATAAAAATATTGATCTTATAAATGTTTGTATAATTTACAAAACTGTTTTATTTAGTTTTTTAATGAATAAATTTGAAATTATAATCATCATCATAATAATCATCTTCTTTTGATTGTTACTCCCCTGATTAAAAACTAGAGAAGAGTAACAATCTAAAGTAGGTGTACGGAATGTTCTTCTCTAGACTGTTACTCCCCTTATAAAAACAAAAGTGTGTTATTCCTTTGTCCCAAAGTATATTGGTCTAAACGTCCCTTTTTCTTAGTACTCGTAGTTATTTAGTCAAAGTCATTTATATTCTTAAGAAAAAACATAGGGGGAGTAACAATCTAAAGAGGTGCCATAATTTTAGTATAAATAAATATGAATAGGTATTAACGTAGAACAAAAATAACAAAAATAAAATTTTATTTACACACAAATAAGTTTTATCACACAAACACATACAAATATATGTGTGTTATATAAGTTTTATTTTTGTGTTATATAAGTTTTATGTTTATGATATAAAGCTATAAACGCACTTAGATTTAGTCAAGTAAAATTTGGATTTATAAAATAAATAATTGAAATATATAATTTGTTGATGGGTAAACAAGGATGTAACCAAAATGATCAACAAATGTATTTTTTTTTTACGAAAAAAAAATTATAAATTATTGGTTAAGATTAAAAAATAAATATTTAAAAAATATATTTATACGAAGGAATAAAAACTTACCCCAGATAAATGATAGAAGTACTGAAAGGGAGAGGAACGTTACCTTAGTAACAAAGGGAGGGGGTAACTAGTAGTATTGATCAAATTTGGCCCCCCCTATATACCTCCTTCACTCTACTAACCTACATGCCTTCCCCACTACTGTAAACCAGTTTGTTCAACGTAACAACAACAAAAAACCTTATACGCCCTTATCTTAATATATTCAACATTTAAATAACTTGATGTATTTAAAAAAAATGTAAATAAATCAATAATTAAAGTAAATTGTTCTTCTAATTAAATTTAAAATAAACTTAATACAAAATAAAAATATAAAATAAAAATTTATAAATGTTAAATTTGAGAATTTAATATATAGAAATCAGTGGCGTGGCCCTGCCCATTGCCCCTTTGTTCTGTTCGGCATTTGACATCCTTCAAGTGATAATTTGACAGTGATTTATTTTACAACAATTTGAAACTGCATTCTGAGATCACAACAAATAAATAACAATGTAAATATTAAACTGTATTTAATTAAACAATATCTTAAAATTAACTTTAATTAAATATAAATCAAATTCTTATAAATATATAATTTATTGTAAACAATACGAAATAAAATTTACATTAAATTCTTAATATTTTAATCCAATATAAGAAATTTTAATAAATTGCTTGAAGAACTGAAAGATTTTATAATTCGAATTAAATTTAATTTAATTATCTTCATTTTTACCAACAAGTATTTATGTAGAGTTTAGTTAAAATTAAAATTAATTTTATTAATTAATATTTTAATAATAAATACGTTTCAAAGTAGGTTGATTCCCATGCTTCGTTGCGGAGTGTGTTTTTTTTTAATTTGATTGGTCATAAAATATTGTCTAAAGAGATCTAAATGCATCCCCCTATTTCTATAATTTGACCCTATTTACCCCCTTATTAGTCGCAAATTTCTGAAAACCCTCTCCTTGGCAGACATTAATGTTATCATTAAAATTTTCATACTGATTAAAATTATTTTATATAAATTTTTCAAATATAAACCAATGGCGATAATATAATTATGATAATCAGGGGACTTGATGCAAATACGTATATGACCGCCATCTTGAATGAAAAAGGCCGATTGAAAAAATTCATTACAAAAATTGTTTTTTGTCATAAAAGTAAGATCAATTAAAAATTGCTAGTGCAGATGATTTCGGAGGTATCGTGATAAAAATTTTGCATATAAATAGCCGCCATTTTGAATCATGCTGGTGGATCATAAAAAAATATTTCTTAGTAAACTCCTAATGGCTGAAGGTGGGGCTATACAGATAAAAATACATTCATGAAGCCGAGGAGACGTCACTGACTGTTTTCCCCCACCCTTCCTTTCTTGTGTACTTGCGCAGTGTTCAATTTAGGTTGCTATCAAAGTCAAATATATATTATTAAAATACAATACTTTTATGTATCAATTTTTATTATTTCATAAAGATATTGAAAAAATACATTTTTAAATAAATCGTTTGAGAATGAAAATTGGTTGAAAAAGTGAGTATTTACTTTGTAAATGGATGACTCAAAAAATAAAAATATAAACAAAAGGTTGGATCTAATCAGTATTACATACAGATCAGATTTTATATATATTTTTATCAGATATTATATATATACTGATCAGATCTTATCAGTAGTCAGTACTCATTCCCATAAGCCATCTGATTTCCTCTATTTTGGTCCGGTAGTAGCATTTTCGACTGCCAACAGCCCTTCGATCCTATCCATACCCTCTTTACTTCTTCCCAGATCCACGTCTTTATGGCTGACCTCACCTGTCCTCTTGACCAATCAATCGCGGGTTCCGATCCACAGAATGACATGAAAGCTCCTTTCTTCGCCACTTCATCTGCGTTCACATTCCCAGGGATCTGCCCATTTATCAGGATTTCATCAGGGGTGTGCCCTGCGACCCAAGCAGTGTAACCTCTTTCCTCACTGCAAATACCTCTTGCTTAACCAAACCAGTGCTGAGTCTACACTTGGAGTGTAGAAACCTTTAAGTGTAGCTTGACTGCTAGAGCATATTGCTATATTTTTGGATATTGCATCCACCACCTCTAGATTGCATAGATTTCTGTCTGAAATATTGTAGTTAGTGCCCATGTGGGAAGCTCTCTTGGGTGCCAGACCATTCTAGGGATAGCCATCTGTGTATGCCACAAGATTTTCCTGGTCAAATTTAATTTTCCCTAATTCCAATCTAGCCCGTAATGAAATTTAAACCTTATATTTACTCGTCAGCTTTAACTGACAATATTCTAATACTTGTGAGTGGGATTTTGGATTGAGCCTGCTCTTTCTATGTCCTAATGTACCGTCATGGACTCTCTCCCTTGTCATTGACCATTGTCTCTAAGTCTAACAAATGATGCAAGGGCTAACCTCTGAACCTTACTTAGTGGAGCTGGCCACAAAGTCTCTAAGTCTGACAAATACGATTTCATGATTATTCCTTGACCAAATAGTTTTGGAGCTTTGAAATCTACAAATTTCCTTTTTTTTTCTTTTTTGGTAAAGACCATCATCTCAGTCTTAGGTTGACGGAGAGTCCTACCTCTATACACCAATTTCGATAATCATGCAGGTCAATAGCATCCGTTCACCGCATGTATTCAGAAACTTGAATCTGACTAGGACTATGTGTATTTAACTCCCTTCTCATTGCCAACACCAAGTTTCCACACAAAGAAGTACACAAGTACACTAGAGAGGAGCCAGCAAAAGGAGAGCGAACTATCATCGACTATGTGATTGTCAAAGCGGAAATTATGCAGTTCGTGCGTGATGCCAGAGTAAAAAGAGGACCAGAAATAGGCAGTGATCACTATCTTCTCATATTGGACTTCGTGATGGAGAGAGCAAATACAACAGCAACAAAGGGAAAGAAGAATAGAGCTCAGAATAAGACACCAAAGATCAAGGCCTACAAGCTGAAGGAGAAAGAAAAGAGGAAAAATTTTACTGAGAAAGTCGCCGAATTAGTAGCACAACTTGGGGAAAAAGATAGAGCGAGAGATATCACTGAGTTAGAGGAGGCATGGGAGAATTTCAAGTAAATGGTAATACAAGCGGCCAAAGAGGTGTGTGGAGTCGGTACACAAGAAGCAAAGAAGAAACTCACGCATAGGTGGTCGGAAGAAATGAAAGCTTTAGTGAAGCTAAAGAAAAGACTGTGGAAAGTGTATCTCAACTCTAAAAGTAGAGAACACTACGATGCTTACAAGTTGCAAAGGACCTCTGGGAAGAATGCTGTGAGACTTGCAAAGGCCAACTGCTGGAAGGAGTTTGAAGAGCCAATAGAAAAGGCCCATAAATAGAACCAAAAACTCTTTTATAGGACATTGGACAAGAAATGCCCACTAAAGTTTATAAAAGATAAAGACGGCAATCTTCTCACTAAGGAAAATGAAGTAATGGAGAGATGAAGACAATACTTTGAAGAACTTCTAGAATGCGATAAAAACGCTGTAGAAAATCATGAACAGGACACCATACCATTAGACTATGGTCATAGCACGAAACCCCATTCGACATAACATCCGTCTCAGAGGTGAGTACTTAGAGCAGGTGGAGACATTTAAATACTTAGGCACGAAGATCAGCCAAAATGGCATTTTAGATGCTGAAATCAACAAAGGAGTGGCAGCAGCAGGAAGATGCTATCACGCCCTCAGCAGAAGCTTCTTTGCAAGAGAGAAATCAGCAAGGACACAAAAATGGCGGTATGCAAGTTCATATACATATACCGGCCTACCCTTACCCCTATAGTGTTGAATCTTGGACACTCGCATGTAAAAACAAGAGCAGAGTTCAGGCAGCGGAGATGAGATACCTTCGTAGAGTGGAGGGAAAAACACGAAGAGATCGGATACGGAACCAAAACATAAGAGCTAATCTTAACATCCAGCTCGTATCTGAATTCATTGAAAAACATCAGCTCCGTTGGTTTGGACATGTGACGAGGATGCCAGAAGGAAGGTTCCCTCGTATGGCTTGGGAGGCGCGGCCAGAAGGAAGAAGATCAAGTGGAAGAGGACGCCCCAGATGCAAGTAGGAAGAAAACGTTGTGGGCGCCCTTAAAGGAAAAGGCATCTCCTGGAATGAGGCAAAAAGAAAGGCCTCAGACAGAAGATTGTGGCATGCTCTCTGCAAACCCCGACACCCTTAGAGGTATTAGGGGACGACTAAGAAAGTCAGTAAGTAAGACTCTGACTAGGACTAGACCGACTAGACCGTCATCTGCGTAAGTCTGAAAATAAAAATCCCCATCTGATATTCTCCTCAAAAGTTCGTCTATCACTAGGCACCATAGGTGTAGTGAGAGGCAGCTGTCCTGGGGGGAGCCTCCTGTCACTATCTTAGTCGCGCTAGTCCCGGTTACTGATGAACTAAATTTCTTCCCTTTCAGGGAGGACACTATCCATTCGACGATGACCAAGAGTATTCCTTTGAGCAAGTTCCTTTTTAATGTGGTTTGTTTTTGCCTCTACACGGGCTCCTTCTACATTAAAGATGAGAGCTAATGTAAAGTCTCCCTTGTACATGGAGGGAAGTCTCACTTGATTTTCCTCTAATACATGCATGTTGATTTTCATAAAACGGGTTTCCAGGTAGATTTTCCTTTAATACGCATTTGTCTACTATCCTCTCAAGACTCCTCAGCATGAAAGATATTAGGCTTATTGGTCGGAAGGATTTGGCTTGTTTGCAGGCTTTCTTCCATGGTTTTGGGAAGAACACCATTTTACTGCCTTCCATACCTCAGAAGAAGGGTTGCAAAAATTCTATCTTGTCCCGGTGCCTAGTTATCAGCGGGATCACCATGTCCCAGTTCGTTACTACTACTTTTTGTTACAACATTTTCGTCGTTATCGACCTGTACTGCATCTGCATCTCCTAGAAATTGGATGTGAGGGAGGTATTCTAGAGTTTCCTATACGCTGGGAGTCAACGAGCCTGGCCTTTTAATCGAGCCTAGAGCTCTACACTCTACAGCTTCCCTCGCTGTTCAAGATCTTTGCCAGCTTAGTTGCTTCTGGTAGGAACTCCCTTGCAATAGTCCCTCCAGCCTCCAGTCCTCTTGTGATTCCTTATTTCTTTTCCTCACTACTAATAGTAGGAAAAGTATTGTTTTCACCAAAAATTTTTTTTTCGAGATTTCAACGGAATTATCCGTTTTAGGTGTTTTTAAGACCTCCTGAGTGGTTTTCAGCATGACGTTTGTATGTGTTTATGTGTGTATGTATGTGTGTATGTACGTGTGTGTGTATGTATGTGTGTTATCATCGTAGCGCCCAAGGTATTTAACCTAGAGAGTTGAAACTTGGCAGAAAAATCAGTCCTAACCTGCAGTTGTGCCGCCAGGAAAATCAACTTTTTCTGCCATCTTGAACCCAGTTTGCTGAGTCAGCAAAATTTAAAAAAAATCGTAATAAATCGAAAATGCTCCTGATCGAGTTGATTTGGCACGAATATACTACCTCTCTATATGACAAACAAGCCCACATAATTTCATTTTTATATTGGCCGCCATTTTGCAGTTATCAATTTTTGAATTTTTACACTTTGACGGTTAATGATACAGAAAGTATAAATAGGATTTTGAGATATGTATAGCATATCGTTGGAACCGGAAAAAATTAAGGAACAAATATGAAAAACCCCCATGAAATTCCATTCGTTAGTTTAAAAGTTATAAGCGAATGTATTTATTTTATTAGTGTGATGATTTTGATGACGTCAAAGTTTGTTTACATCTGTCAAAATACCGCCAAATTCAAATAATTAAATAAAATATAGGTATTAAAAATAAGGGTTTTTTTAAGAATGATATAGTCCAAGATCCGGTATAAGGAATATATTATAGAGAATGTTTAGAATGATACATCGCAAATAGGTTGCCTAGCGAAATCGCGTACCGATGATGTTAAATAATAAACTGCTTATAACCTTCCCCTTACTTCAACTTCCCCGATGTGTTATTCATAAAAATCGAACATTAACTGAGAGAATCGACCCCAAGGAATTCAAAAAATAAGGGTGGCCTTCTTTCCTCTCTGGGCAACTATGGAGTTGCCAGGTATAAACAGGTGAGTAACGTAATTAATATACCCTCATCAGTTATTATATCGAGTTATATATCAAATGAAAGGTAATTTTATTCCCAATCCAACCGTATTAGGTTGCCATAAATTCTAAATTTTAGATCTAAAATCTAGGCAACCATGGATTCATCCAACTTTTTGATAAGGCAACCT
>KZ653156.1:90226-116722 GCA_001010745.2 Gerris buenoi | reverse complement strand
TTTTTTTTTTTTTTTTTTTTTTTTTTTTTTTTTTTTTTTTTTTTTTTTTTTTTTTTTTTTTTTACGAATAACTTAACCCCCCCGCTTCGGAGTGGCAGACATGCATTTTTTTGATCGTCTGCACCAAAGGTTCATTTTGTAATAAAAATTATCCATGTACCTTATTAGAACATTTTTCATGTAGCCAGCTCTCGGTTTATAACTATCCAGAGTCTTCCAAAGATTCACGAATTTAGGGATTCTCGAATTAATTATGTTTATGATTTTAATGCATTCATTCATCATATTCAAAAGTTCCTCTGGCGAATTCTTGATCATCAATGTAATATAAATTGTAATATCATTTTTTTGTTTTAACACACAAGACCAAAACTTTTTTAATATCGTCATTTCTGCAGCACTATCCATACAATTGATCCATTGAATATTATATTTGTTGAAGAAATCTTTGACTACTTAGAAAAATAAACTTGGTGAAAATGTCTTAACCGATAGTTCGCTCTGAAACCTCCACTGCAACTGATAGGTATCAGTTGTGCTTTAAGTCTAAGAACTGGGAACCGAGCGACCATGGTACTCGAAAGGAAGAGTAAAAACCTAAACGAACCCCCTCGATTTTGGGGTCATTTTTTTTCTCTGACTGTCCCCTACCTGGAGGAATAAGGAATATTAGTGGCACGGATTAGATTCGGTTTTGGTGAGATCCTTCATATTAAAGATATTGGTTGATTCGTCGATTTGAAGTGTTCCTAATATATCGCTTCACATGTTGTAAATACATCTTTTAGCAGTATCACCAGATAAGACAAAACTTTGTTCACTTCATTGGGTCCAAGCATAAGTCAAACGATTCCCATGCATGCTGCTTTTAATAAGTGTTTTGCCAATAGTATTTGGTTTTTTTTTTTTGTTGTTTTTTTGACGTGCAATTAAATAGTCTTATTTGACCATGTCACACCAGTATGGCTTAAGGCCCAAGGCACACCGGTTAGGAAGGACACTTTGAAGACGGCGCTATACTGTAACCTTTTTCAATCTGAACCCCTCCAAATGGAGTTACAAAGTTAAGTAATTACCAAATTTTTTTTATGTAAAGGGGTTAATTCATTTTTGATGAAAGGAGGGCTGAAAATGATATGTTTTGGGTGCTCTTATTAAAGACTAGATACAAATTAATGCGGAAGGCCCGTGGTTCAAATCCCGGCGCTGGAGTATATTTTTCTCTGTCTGTCTCCCAGTGTTATTAACAATGATTATAATTTGATTTAAAATAGATACAAACTAAGTGAAAACTTAATTTAATTGCTATTTTACAAGGGCCGTTCGAAAAGGCTTGGGGTAACTGAGTTGCAACATCAGATGTATTAAGTTTAATATTGAAATTCTCAACCAGCATGTCCCCACTTCACATAAGCAACTACCCACTTATATGGATGCTAGACTATCACCCAAGACAGAGTCGGTTATCAAACCCAGAACCTCCTGCGTGAAGCTATCACAACGGCAATCAGCTACTGGGTACCCCCCCCCCCAACAAATGATAACACATCATGACTTTTGTTACACTAATGTTGGGTGTAATNGATAAAACAAATAATTCTCCAAATAACTCAAATAAGATGGAAAATAACTTACTTACGAATGTGCTCTTTTTACTCTATTAAAAGCTTTTTTAACTGTTTTTAACCTTATCATATATTAGTAACATTATTAATAAGCCAACAAATGTATACATTATAGGTAATAAAACAAATAATTCTCACAAATAACAAATAATAAACAAATAATTCTCACAAATATTTCTCACAAATAATAATTCTCCAAAAAATGTATACATTATAGATAATAAAACACATAATTGATTAAAAAATAATAATAAAGTAAAATAGCACTGATAAAACCCAGTCGTACATTCAATATTATGAGCCAGCTAACCTAAAAACACACACTATTTTACGTAAGTGACGTCACTCTCCCCTGGTGTATAGAGGGTTTCGGCAAAAAAGTGACCCCATGGAGATATGTAACATATGAGTTCCAATGGGACAAACTACCTTCCTCTTGGTTATAGGTTACCAAGATACGTACGGCAGGTTATCAACACTCAACAGATTACGTTGTACTCTCCCTTGCGTTGTATTTCTTATTTTGTACTGTTTGGACTATATTCAGCAGTTTGTAGTGACTTGTTTTGCATTATTTACAATTAAGAGTTAATAATCAGTTTAGAACCTGATTCAAAATTAACCAGAAGTATACCTTGAAATTATCAAAGAAGGTAATTTGTCCCAGTTCAAAGGGTATGGAGCATGCGCAGTATGATTTTTTTCTCCAATTTCTCTTACCTCTATGGGGTCACTTTTTTGCCTTAAACCCCTTCTTAACATTCCATCCGTTTTATATAAGATACTTGCTACAAACAAATTCTTGGTAACCTATTATAACCAAAGATGTTATATAAACTAGATAGAGGGAAGCGGCAAAAAAGTGACCCCATGGAGATTTGTAAAATGTCACCTCCATGGGACAAATTACCTTCCTCTTGGTTATAGGTTACCAAGAAACGTGTGGCAGGTTACCATAACCTGATTCAAAATTAACCAGAGGTAACCTTAAAACTATCAAAGAAGGTAATTTGTCCCAGTCAAAGGTCACGGAGCATGCGCAGNAAAAAAAAAAAAAAAAAAAAAAAAAAAAATAGTCAGCTCAAATTTTAATAATAAATGCATGAGAATATTTTCCTGAGTTTTAGAAACCTCTGAACTCAACAAACAAACATTAAGAGACAAAAAAAAGTTTTAATTTACAAATTCATTAAAAACAAAAGATAAATAAAAATACATCATTTTGAGCAAAATAATATAATATATATATATTATATAACATTATATTATTATTTATTTATTTTTTAAGATTGTTTAATACATAAATAAATAATTTCGAAGTATGAAAATCCATGACACTTAATAGTCACCGATGAAAAATAGAAAATTTGAAATGATCTCGGCTTGTCCATAGCATAATTAGCTAATTAATAAAAAAAAAATTATTCAAACCTTTCAACTTAGAACAACTTCAGCAATGTATAACAATATCCTATTGTACGTTTCTATCATTTAAAAAAAAAACAGTCCACCTTATATATTTTAATTGTTAAAAAATAGTTCATTTAAAATTCAAAACTGTACAAACAATGCACTTAAAAATAAACTTTAAAATACTAGAATTACAATTAGTGATAACTCTGACAAAGTGGTAAAATACAAGGGAGAGCCAATAAGAGCTTGAGATTTTGACATATGATTAAATGTCAAAATCTCATTGGCTCTCCTATCAGTCAATGTTAACTCCGACAATGTGGTAAAATATAAGGGAGAGCCAATAAGAGCTTGAGATTTTGACATATGATTAAATGTCAAAATCTCATTGGTTCTCCCATCTGTCAATGTTAACTCCGACAATGTGGTAAAATATAAGGGAGAGCCAATAAGAGCTTGAGATTTTGACATATGATTAAATGTCAAAATCTCATTGGCTCTCCCATCAGTCAATGTGGTAAAATATAAGGTAGAGCCAATGAGAGCTTGAGATTTTGACATATGATTAAATGTCAAAATCTCATTGGCTCTCCCATCAGTCAATGTGGTAAAATATAAGGTAGAGCCAATGAGAGCTTGAGATTTTGACATATGATTAAATGTCAAAATCTCATTGGCTCTCCCATCAGTCAGTGTTAACTCTGACAATGTGGTAAAATATAAGGGAGAGCCAATAAGAGCTTGAGATTTTGACATATGATTAAATGTCAAAATTCATTGGCTCTCCCATCAGTCAATGTTAACTCCGACAATGTGGTAAAATATAAGGGAGAGCCAATGAGAGCTTGTGATATTGACATCTAAAAGTCAAAATATGAAGCTCTTATTGGTTCTCCCTTCTATTTTCCTCTGCTGTCAGATAAATACTAATTGTAATATTAGTATAAATTAGTTGCAACTACCATAATGGAATATACTCTTTCAATAAGCAACATCAGTCTGTTTAATGTTCCGGTAAATAAGAATAAATACATGCAATGAATGACAGGGGCCTTTGTGTTATTCCATCAGCAGTATAAGCCATATCATTTATATTCATAACCGGATCAATCTGATAATAAAGGTAAATTATCTGTAATTTTCAAGTAGTTCAAGAGAAATTGTAACGACCCGATCAGATGTATTTGGACTATTTATAAAAAAAACAGTCGAGTAAATTCCACAAAATTACGGTAGGACCAATTAATTTATAATAAATAATTAATAATACTTAAAAAAGAAAGATTATTGATAAGTTTGTCTAATACTAAACAGAATGATTTATTATTTTTTAAGAGAGAGAAAACATGAAGCCAGTTGTCTGGGAATGAAATAGCACATAAACTCTTTACGTTGGCAGATACTGAGGAATACAGTGTGTGCCAAACAAGAGTTAGTGCGTTGACAGCGTGGTAAAAACTAGCAAATGGGGTGGGGAACCAATGAGATCTCAAGATTTGCCCTCTGGATAACCATATAAGAAGGTAAATGTAGTGGCTTTATTTTTTCCCTCAGAGGTTGGCCAATCTGAGTGTCACTAATTTCCCGCGCTGTCAACGCACTAACTCTTGTTTGGCACAGACTGTAGTTGATCTTATATCATGGGGTCGCTGGAAAAAAATACTCCTCATTTAGAATTAAGTTATTTATCAGTGATAAAGTCACCCCAACTCCGCCAGGTTACAATTGTGTATTACTTTGACGGCTGAAGTAAAAAAGTCTACAAAAATATTTTTTACTTGGCTTTAACTTACTCAGGTATATAAAAATAAATAGAAGTAGATAAAAGAACGGACTTATGGAGTAGTTTTATCAGGAACTCTGTAATATAAACGATTGGAAAAAATTCAATCATCTGTATTCGATTTGATGTGGCTAAATACAGTTTTACTTGCATTCCTCTCTTTATGTTGACAAAAAAATTAAGTATGGTCTGCAACTAATTTTTACTTTCTTAACAATAAAATTATTAAATAATATACTAGAGCATCTTGTGAGAACCATTTTTAAATTAAATCAGATTTATATAAGGGAGACAGAACAGTAAAATTTGCTACCGATTTGGACAGAGCAGAATCATTCACCGGTAGAGATTAATTGGTTAGAGCATAGGACGGCAAATCCGAAGGTCTGTGGTTCCGATCCAGGGGCCGAAGTGAATTTTTCTCTGTCCCGCTCCCTTCTATAATTCTAATTTGATTTTGAATTATTATCATCGGTATTGAGATTGATAATTAACTGATTGATTTCAGTTCTTTAGGTAGCTTTAGATTTATCGTAAATGTACAATTATAATGTTCGATGTTAGATAAAATAAACATTTTCAATATCCAGTAGTAGGAATACAATAACATTTTCTCAGAAACCCTAAAGAGTTTGCATTAATTTTAGTTAACAAATGTGCTATAACAAAAGTAGCTAAAGAAACCTTACTTTATTAGGTAGACTGTAATAAGTAATAACTTACATACGAAAAAGACAAAAATTAAATAAATAAAAAATCATAAAACGACTGGTATAGTAATACAATGTTAATAAGCGGGCTGTTTCAATATGAACAACCCGCACTAAGACTCAAATAACCACACGACAGTACAAATGTATAAATTATCAGATATAAATACGACAACGACAAATAAACTATATTAAAAACCTAAATTAACTACCGCCACATTTTGTACCGAAATTCGACAATATAAGAAATCTATTCGCACGAAGGAAGGAATAGGAGAACGGAACCGTGTGCCATAATGAACCTCGCCTTTACAAACCTACGCGATAGAAGTCTCTACTGTTCCCTAGGCAGAAAAATAAATCTGACAGACTGCTTACTTCAATATGTTTGCGGTGCACGAATTATCCCTTGAAACAAATAAAACATCGTGGGTCGGTGTGACCACGACAGGACTAGGAGAGGAGACGGAGCGAGGAGTGGCGTATCAGTGGTACTTGACTTTCTTCTCCTGGGAGGGACTGAAGAAGGAGTAGACGTAGTGGAAGTTAACTACCACACCGTAGAACACCACGAGGTAACTCAGTATCAATATGCTGATGAAGAGATCGAACACCGCAGGCTTGACGTTGTACAGGTTCACCTGGCCGAGCGTAGAGTCGTAGAATACGAACTCGGGGTCTCGCTTGTCCGCGTAGTTAAACGAGAATTTAGTGCCTTTGACGTACTTCTCCATGTAGTCGTGAAGTACCCTGAGCAGGGGGTTGTTCTTCTCTCCCATTAGGAGGGCCGAGCGAGGCTGGGCCGTCAGGTAGTCGAACCACGACTTGACTAGGTCGCAGTCGACTCCCGTCGGAACATCCCCCGCCCCGTCGTACACTACTCCGGCGAGGGCACGTGCCACGGTATCTAGATTACGACACAGCACGCTTACGTTGACAGAAGAGCCCGTGTCGAACGTCGTCCTCCTCACGGGATCCTTGTAGCTGCCTAGAGAGGAGAGTGTGAAAGCGGGAAGTCTTCTCATGCTGTAGCGTTCGTGTTCCCACGCGAACACCTCGTCTGCGAGGTTTATCTTCTTGTGCAGTAAGGTTACCGAGTCGTTTCCGGCGGCCTTCAATTCCTTGTAGAACTTGTGTCCTACGCTACCTTCCTTGGGAGGTTTGGAAACGTGCAGGAACAGCTCCCGTCCGAACCCCACGGAGTCGAGGCAGAGTACCGTTACGGCGTCCTGCAGGAGAGAACCCTCCAGACCGTCTAGTTGGTCCTCCAGCCACTTCTTACTTCCCTGGTAGTTGAACTTTCCTCCTCCGGACAGTAGGAACAGCAAGTTGTATTGACCGTGTGATCTGGCGTCCGAGTACAGTCTCGAAAATATTCTGATCAGTTCTAACAACGCCACGACACCCGAAGCGTTCGAGTCCCCTCCCAAAGTCAACTCCGGGGCTATCCCGAAGGAATCGTAGTAAGTGACGATCGCCAAGGTAGGCAACTTATCTTCTACACCGTACCCCGACAGTTTGCCTTGGACGGAGGTGACCGACGAATCGGCCTTAGGAGAGGGTTTGTGGGCGTTGACTACGACCTGGTAACCGTTGGCCGACACGGCGTTCACGAGCGCGTCCAAGGAACTGCCTTTGCCGTCGTCTCCCAGTTCCGAGGACTCGACGTCCCGAAGGACGGTCTCGACTTGCGAGGACCAGGGCACGAAGTACACGGGTACGGACAACTCGTCTTCCATCAAGTGAGCTTCCAGCTCACGAAGATGTCGCCTCTCTTCGGCGGAGAGAGAGTCCAGGTCCTTGGGCAGCACTAGCAACAGCCCGCCGGCGCTGCGCTTGAGACGAGATAAGTCGTCTACGCCGAGGCGGGAGAAGGCCGAGACGACGCAGTGTCTCTGTGTGGAGGCGTGATGCAGCGCCCGAGCCTCCAGGTTGATCTGAGAAGATCGGCAGCCGTGTGCAGCTCCGTTCAGGTCGAACTGTGTCATCCTATAGGCGGGGAACTCGTGGCTCGCCGAGACCGGGCTCACCGGCGAGATAATTATAAATAACGGTAACAGAACTACGATATAATACGGAAAATAACATTTGAATAGTTCCGCTAACTCGTCCGTTTCCGTCAACATCGTAAGATTATTGAATACAAAACCCTAAACACGAAATAAAACCCGAACACGGGCAAAATCGTTGAAACCTCCAGATAATAGATTCTTCTTCTTCTTCTCTTTCTTCTTTTAAAATTACGGATACTGCGAACAACACCAGTTTTCTCTTTCTCTCTTTAATCTTCAAAAACTTCACTACAATAGCTCTTTTAATTTAACCTTCTAAGCAGAAAAACATAATAATATCATATATTATTAATGGTACTTGAGAATTGAGACACATTTTCAAAACAAAACCAAATATGTATGGTAGTTAGTTTTCAGTGACAGTGTTGACGTTCAAACTAAAAATTCACCCCGAAAGATCCATGATCTACAATTTAATTATTATTTATTATTACAATTCAATATAATATAATTATAATTGAATATACTTTTGAAAGTATAGGCAGAGATAACTAATATATAGAGATAGTCGTCTCCCCTCTTAAAGAACCTTTGACAAGGTTATAGCGCACTCCGGCCCCCACGGAAAAACGATGAACTAATTCTCGGCAAAAAGACCGGGAATTTCAAATCAAAAGTATTAAGCAATTTTTTTCCTCCTTACTTTTCATATTCGAAATATTAATCCATTTTTTTACCCACTTCTTTAAAGGAATTAAATGTTCATATGCACATAATATTTCAGTTCCTTAAATTTTAAATTATCAACCCGGATAATTANAAAAATTCTTAAGGCAATGATCACACTGAAACCCATCTTTATGTTTTTCTCTTTTATGCCTTAAAAGAGTTTTGTTATATTGGTAAGTAAGGTTGCAAACATTGCATTTAAACATTGTAAAAGAAGTCACAAAGTAAAAAATGTACGAAAGCAATAAAAACAGAACACACAGGAAGACTCAAAACTTAGAGAAAGTTAAAAAATTAAAAATAAGAAATTGAGATTATGAATATGATACAACAGATTTTAAGTACAGCATTTGTCCACCAGGGTCGCTTAAATCACGAATCACCATGATGCTCGATGCTCTACTCATCTAGCGGCAGTTTAAGGAACTAAATCACAGCTGTCAAATTTAAGTACCACATTTGTCCGCTAGGATCGCTTACTTCTTACCAATGACGTCACAGTAATGACGTCAAAGTTCCTTTAATATTCCTCTCTGCACCGTCTCCTCTTTTACTGTACTGATTCCCGAGATATAATGTTTGAGGTACATTCCAAGTATTCTTATTTTACTGTTGGTCACCTTGACATTAATATTTTCGTAATAAAGTATTTGTTTTATTTTAGATTTTAAGAAAACACTGATTGATGAGAACGTAAATATTAAATATGATCAGTCATGTTCTTCCTACCTATTTATTCAATGATAATTTCATTATTTCATTGTCCTTTAATATTCTTTATGTGCCTTTTATCTGAAAATTCCCCAAGTAACAGTCAATATTCATAATCCTATAACAGTATTTCATGGACTGATCTAGTCTTAAGGTAGGTTATTCAACATTAAAGTTCATATTGTTTATTAGGATTTAATCATGACTGAATCAATGAAATTGAAACATGAAAACACAAATTCAGTGAAGTACAAGTTGGAGTTCAACTTTATATTCAATCTGGGTTGATCTTAAGAGACCGGTGGCCACTCCATTTGAGGTTAGATTGAAATAGCATGGTTTGTGTTGGACCTCTACCTGGTCTGTATGCAGGGGGGTTGTTTTTCTTCAGAAAATGAGCAGAGCACCGAGAAAAAGATATTCTACGGCAAACAAAGTTTAACTGTGCATAATATACGTTCTGTCATATTCTTTTTGATGTATAATAATTAATGTTTGGTTTCACCTGTGTAGTTACTGTTTTTTTTTTTGTTTTTTTAGTGTTTTTTACTTAAGAAATTCAATTTGATTGCTTCATCTAAAAATCTAAACAGTAGAGGAGGCTTCAATTAGATTCCAAAGTGTGAAAGTTGTTGTTCAATCATATTAAACTTGATCTCGGCAGGGGCTAGAAAGGTGTTTTCCTCTCCCTGCCCAGGTCTGTAAGCCATTTTCCGCAGAGACCGAAGATACAGATGAGGGCCGGTGCTAAGTGCAGGCGGTCGACACTGCCCTCTCACAATATTTTGTAACCATTTAAAAACAAAATACTTGGTTACAAAATGATAATACAGTAGAAGCCCTCATATCCGTCACCTACACCAGTGGTTCCTAACCCGTTAAAGACTGCGGACCACTCAGCCTGAAATTGAATCATGTACGGACCCCCTCCCCTTTCCCAACACCCCAATTCCAAGTTCTAAGGAAGAAGAAGTAAAATTATCTTATTATTACTATTAATTAGTGTATACTGTATAATGAATAATTCATTATTCAATGAATACAAATTATTAATTAAATAAAAATTAGTTTTGTTTTTTAATAAGAATGACTTTTGTGCACCAATTTGTTTGACAAGCTGAGGAATTCTAGGAGTTATAGACTCTTACTTAGAGCTAATCTCAAATCACTGCTTGTGTTTAGCCGGTTCCTTTGTTTATTTTTAATAAACAATAAAGTCGAGAATCCCTGCTCATCCAAAAATGTTGACGAAAACAACATAATGAGATATCGCAAAGTTGTTTGGCGAATATTTAGGTAAGATACGGCTTTATACACCACAGCTGTTCTACGTTTACTTCAGAATCAAATTAATCCTTGAAGTTAATGTTATTTTGAAGTTCAATAGATAATTTATAAATTGAGTTCCAATATAACGCCTTTTGTTTTCAATAAACCGACTTGATAGAGCGTAGATAGTCTTGCGTAGATATTGCCTTCTGGTTGTTCAATGTTTTTAACTTTTTACATATATGCTACCGGACCCTTTCGCGGACCACTCCTGAGGCTCTCACGGACCACCTGCGGTCCGCAGACCACCGGTTGGGAACCACTGACCTACAGGACCGGAGCATGGTCACAACACAAAAAAGTCTGATGATCCGAGGAACAAAGAAAAACGAATATTTCTGTGTAAAAATTAAATATTTATTGTTATAAATAAATTTATGTACTCTAATTTATGTTTGTATAATAAACTAGGCATTGCGTGGCTCTATCATTGAATCGAGCGTACTGCAATGAAATACTGAATATTGAAATTAATTCATGATGAATGTCATAGTTAAAGATAGGTGGGTGAGGGCAGTATGGAGTAGAGTGGGGTTACTCGGTACAAAGCTCACCTTCCTAGATAAACTTATACACTACACGACTATGAGAATCTAACCACCTGCCGTAGCTTTTAAACAATTATTATAAATGTATCTCTTCATTACGCAAAAACTTCTGCTTGTTTCAAGTTGAAATTTTACATGCTTGTTTCAATCGTACTTTAGACGATGTACATGAAGTTTTATTAAAAATTATTGCGTTAGAACATAAGATATCGGTAAAAAGGTTGTTTTCTCTATTTTAAACGTTTAGGTCCGCTTTAATAGTTTTAGCAATCTTTAATTATTCGTAGTGGTGTCGCTGTTGGTTTTACTAAGAAATGTTATTTGAAAAAAATGTCCGTCTCATCGAATAGGTTATGATAGAATTTTTTCCCGTCCTGAAATTTAAATTTTAAATTTGAAGCTCACAATTATGCGAGCAATGTGCGCGAACTCTTGGACGGATCACGCTGTCCAGCGAACTTAGCCTGAGTATAAGTAAAAGGAACATGTATTCCAAATTTTTAACTCATCGGTCTACTTTTACTCAAGTTATCGTTGGACACGTAAAGGTTACACACAGACAGACAGACAAGATGCATATTTTGTTGAATGTAAGAAGCTCGCTGACGTTCACTTCAAATATACCTACTAATCCTGTCAAGAAATACACTTCAATGTCGTTCAGACCCTTTTTTTCTAATCTTTAATAATTGTCGTTACACCAACTCCAAACTCTGAAGCTAGTTTTAGAACGGACTCATCTTTGTCAAGCAGTTGAAGAATATCTTCTACAGTAATGTACGCTTAACCCGTTTTTAAATATGTAGCAGAACACTGGTTTGTACATATAGAATGACACGTACGATAATAAGACACGATAATAAGTATAGCGATCAGTACGATAGCAAAAGAACTGACTGGCTGCTTTTATTGTTATACTCAATATTCTGAATTCTGATAAGGATTAAGTTCAGTTGAGTCAGATTAAATACTTTTTTCTTTTTTTTTAAACCAAAAGGTGTCATGGTTGGATATTAAGAGGAATTGGTTATCCCGTCATCGCATATGAGGGGTTCTACTGTAATATTGGCAAATGTCGGCCGATGTGTGGCCTTGGTTTTATACCATTTTCCATCAAACCCTCTGTATTTATTTCGGCCTTCTTGATCTTTAGGAAATAGCCTTTCTATTCTAAATTTATAACTAATCTCTTTTATTCAGAGGAAAGAACAAGACCAAAGATTCCCTTATCCAAAGAATTCAATATTGAAACAGTTTTGTCTGCTAACGATTCAGTTATGACTGAAACTGATTCATCTGATTCTGAGATTAACTTCACGAAGATGTGTAACCAGTAAAGAAGAACCAGAATGTAAACAAAGCATCGTGTTTCCGTCAGATGACCAGTCAATCAGTCACACTGGGATAGGGTAGGGTCCCTGCTTCCAAACGTTTGGGAGTGGAGGTGGCTGCCCATGGTTGTGCACATGTCCATTGCTCAGGTGCCCTTCATGAGACGTTCCCTCATAGGGGACTGAACATGAGATTCCCGAGATATAATGCTGCATTACCGAGACTTGATAGAAGATAAGTCACTGACCAGAAGCACAACTAAAGGTGTGTTTAGACCTGACATTTATTGCATGACATTTATGTCAGAAAGAAATCTCAATACTGTAAACACCAAAAAATTTATGTCTGAGATTTATGTTTCTACTCTCAGTTATAAGTGTTAACACTTCTATAAAAAATAATACCAGCCCATAAAAACCAAGTTTTTATTATAAATCCTTTATATTTTTTCATTTTAGTTCTGAAGGGAAATATTGGTATTCATTCATTTCAATTTTAAATAAATAATTTAAAATTAATTAATTAGTAACATTTAATTAATTATTATATTTGTTACAATGATTTTGTATCGGTAGAGAGTCGAAATGCCAAGATTCAGCAAGATTGGATAATTAATTGAATTTTTATTTATTGTATTACTTTTTTAAATTTAATTATCCCATTCATTTTGAAAAAGATAATTTTTTTAAATTTAATTAATTAATGAAATTAATTAATTAATTAATTTGTTAAAATGTTTTTATATTGGTAGAGTCTATGTGCAAAGTTTGAGCTCGATTGGATGACTGGAAGTGGGTTAACTAGCCCTCCAAAGATTTTATATACCAACCAATTAATTAATTAATTAATTATTTTTTTATTTTATTTTTTAAAATTTATTTAATCCATTCATTTTATAAAAAAAGAATTAATTAAATTGAAAAATTAATTAATTAATTAATTAATTAAATTTAATTAATTAATTAATTTGTTAAAATGTTTTTGTATTGGTAGAGAGTCTATGTGCCAAGTTTCAGCTCGATCGGATAAGTAAGTCGAGAATCCCTGCTCATCCAAAAATGTTGACGCCAGGCACCCAGGCACTCCCCCAGGCACCCAGGCACAAAAGTGAAGTTAATATAAAGGATTTAAAAACAGATGTAAACACCGATTATTATATTTTTCATCCATTTATTGCACATTTAAGCATTGTGAGAAGTGTCAGACATATATCTCCGACATAAATCCTCAAGCAATTACTCTCAGATGTAAACACTCAAAGCAATTTCTGTCTGAAACTTGACATTTATTGCGAGAAGTTTCTGTGTTGAGAGAAGTGTCAGGTTTAAACGCACCTTAACTTACATGTCTCATATGACACTATCTGTGATATGGCCTATGGAGATATTAAATGTATTCATGTTACTGCGTTTCACAACAAATTTAATTTTATGTCAGATAAATAAATTCAAACTTTAGCGGGCCACAGTATACATGTTCCAACATACTGTTAGGTAAACCTAAGTGCAATCATATGACATAACTGCACTGGTGTGCTAGCACACACGCTCCTCATCACCTGCATGTAACTGTCAGGTGCATCGTAACAATCAATAACAATAATAATTTCTTACATGCCCCCATCAACGGTCTACTTTTACTCAAGTTATCGTTGGACACGTAAAGGTTACACACAGACAGACAGACAAGATGCATATTTTGTTGAATGTAAGAAGCTCGCTGACGTTCACTTCAAATATACCTACTAATCCTGTCAAGAAATACACTTCAATGTCGTTCAGACCCTTTTTTTCTAATCTTTAATAATTGTCGTTACACCAACTCCAAACTCTGAAGCTAGTTTTAGAACGGACTCATCTTTGTCAAGCAGTTGAAGAATATCTTCTACAGTAATGTACGCTTAACCCGTTTTTAAATATGTAGCAGAACACTGGTTTGTACATATAGAATGACACGTACGATAATAAGACACGATAATAAGTATAGCGATCAGTACGATAGCAAAAGAACTGANCTCAGATGTAAACACTCAAAGCAATTTCTGTCTGAAACTTGACATTTATTGCGAGAAGTTTCTGTGTTGAGAGAAGTGTCAGGTTTAAACGCACCTTAACTTACATGTCTCATATGACACTATCTGTGATATGGCCTATGGAGATATTAAATGTATTCATGTTACTGCGTTTCACAACAAATTTAATTTTATGTCAGATAAATAAATTCAAACTTTAGCGGGCCACAGTATACATGTTCCAACATACTGTTAGGTAAACCTAAGTGCAATCATATGACATAACTGCACTGGTGTGCTAGCACACACGCTCCTCATCACCTGCATGTAACTGTCAGGTGCATCGTAACAATCAATAACAATAATAATTTCTTACATGCCCCCATACACGGTCAAACATTTTGACCATGTATGGGGCTGGTTGATGTTTGCGTAAAACATGATTTTTTAACTAAATTTCCCCGACATCAGGTTTGAGAAAACTTTTGCACAAAATGTTTGATCGTGTATGGGGGCCTTTAGTCTTTCATTAAAATTAAAAATATTACAATTGGGTTATTATACCAAAAGTAGGCCTAATCAGTCAAGGTGAAATAATAGTTTAATAACAAATAATTATTATTGCAGTAGAATTTCACAGTTTCGAGTTATGTATTTTTAAGTGTTACAAAACTTACCGATGGAAGGTAACAATTCTGTTAATCTGAGTAGGATCTATGTAAACTCACTAATACTAACTTTTAACACCTAATTGATTATATATTATATAGTGTTTCTAGACTTACCCTAGAACTAATAGTAACTGTTTAAACAATGAATTATATTAAGAGGTTCCCCTAACTGGGACTTATACAACTCTATGTAAGTCTGGAGATATTCAATTTGAATATTGCGCCAACTGAACATCCACCTATCACCATCCCACCTCCAGTTGAGTTGTCTCGAACCGACCACATATTCTTAAAAGGCACCAAAAGGTTAAACACAATATTCTAGCTTGCCGTTAGGCAGACTCAGACTCTTTTTTGCACGTTATCTCCTGGATTGTAAAAGTGTTTTTTTTTTTTTTTTTTTGCTACATTTAAGAAATGTTTGATGTGCATATATTTGAGAGTAAGATATTTGATACACCACTAGAAAAAAAAGCTAAAATATACCAGACAAAGAACAAATAGATGTTTATTAGCACAAGACGGCAGAACAAAACTAAAATATTTTATGAAGTGTCATTTCCTTTGTTGCTAGAAGACATGTAAAGACAGTTGAGTGGTGTATGTATTTGTCTCTGTTCTATCTACGTTAGTGGTATTTTAGGTTCTTTTTTTTTTTAACTTTCTTGGGCTCTTTAGTACCTTCTTTTCCTTTAAAAATTGGTCTTTATTTTAGGAAAAGTCTTTTATGTATTTTTCTAATAAAATGGTGGCTAGTCCGATGAGTCTTTTAGTCTTTTATTGGCTCATAAAACTAAGCTGTTAGGTTTCTATTAATTTAAGTTCCTCATTAAAAAAAATTGCCTGAGACGCTCACACAGTAGAAGGGAAACTTAAGTTCTAGACACAGTTGATTTTATGTTCCCTCCTTCACATTAAAGAAAACAACATTTAAATATTATAAGTATTATGTAACAATTATGAATATACATAATATTACGCTTATACAGTAGAATCCCGATATATCGTATCTGCAAGGGGTCGAAGAAAAAGTACGACATATCGAGTAGTTCACTAAATCGGGATTATGAAATATTGATGGTAAAAAAAGAAAAATTAATGTAATAATTAAGACTTGTATTTATTTTGCACATAAAAATACACTGTGTATGATCATTAAAAAAATGTACTTGGTTTAAAAAAGATTATAATTTATTTTTTTGAATTAAACCATTTGTTCGGATGTTATCCATAGCATTTTATCCGAGTAGAACAGATAGAGGTAAACAATCAAATCTTGGAAAAGGGTCCTCTCCTTTCATATACGTTTAACCGCAATTTTTCTCAGAATTATTAGAGTTATTCCTTCATCTAGAATCTAGGCTGTCCAGGAATTACATTTAGTTTGGACACAATCACACTCTCCCCCATGAGTCTTTGTTTAATGCCGATCAAACGTCACGCGAGAGTTCTAATTTTTTCCCCGAAGAATGTTCCTTCCAATAGGTTCCTTCCTGAGTATAGTAAAACAACAGATATAGCCAGTAAATAAGCAAAATCTTGGAAATTTCCCCCTCCATTCATATGTTTTATCGGGATTATTCTCCGAATTATACGAGTTATAAGACGTTTATGTTCACCTCGAAAGGGGAAAAAATACGTTATACTGAGGGGACCGAAATACATTGGTTTTATACCAATTACCGGGATTTTTTTCAAGGGGACTGGCAATAATATACGATTTATCGGGATATATGATATAACGGGATATGAAATACCGGGATTCTACTGTATACCAATTCTGAGAAGTAGGTATAAATCCATCTGCCTCCGTTGTGTAGTGATCAGTGTACTGACCTACTAGTCCAGGAGATAGCGTGCAAAAAAATGTCTGACTAACATCAAGCTAGAATTTTGTGTATAAGTAAATGTTTCGGTGCCTTTTAAGAATAAGCATATGTTCGGCTAAGAACGTCTGCCGGACATAGCTTGGCAATAGGCATTTGGAAAAAACAAACAGGTGGAAGTCGGCCATGTCCCGCCCTTTTTAGACTAATTGTCAAGTTGATGATTTTTTGTCCCTTGACGGGGGAACACTTTTGATTTCGAGTAATATTTGACTAACTAACCTATCAAGTGACAAATTACCATGAACTTGATAATTGGTCTACTAACGAAGTTCGTTCTCAGAATCAAGAAAATCATATTGTGCACCAAAAGGGCAGGACGTGGCTGCTCTACACTGGTTTGTTTTTTTCAATTCTTTTCTTTTGGGTTTTAGTCCCGATCAACTACCAGGGTTATAACTACAGGATGGGAGTTATCCGGCCACTTTGCTAATTTACTCGATGTGATCATCAGTGTGAAACATGTCTCACCTTTCTGGGATTCGAACTCACACCCAGTGGTTTAGACCTTGGTTTCAGAGTCGAGGGTGCTAACCACTCGGTTACACCGGCCCCAATTGTTTTTTTTTCAATTGCCTATTGCTAAGCTATGTCCCGCAGATAAACTTAGCCAACCATATATTTTTAAAAGGCACCAAAACATTTTTTGCACACTTATCTCTTTAGAGGTTGGTGGTTCGATATTTGTTAATGTTAAAGATTTTTTATAGTTAAATCAACTGCCGACTTAGCCGGCAGTTAAATTACCTGTAAAAAATCTATCACTTGGACAAGTCCCGAATCACGAACTTCGTTTTACGTTGTTGTTGCCAATTCACTTTACCGTGGCTAAAGAAGTTTCACTTAAAAAAAAAAATTAATAGTTATTTACGCACCAAGGGAGTAAAGTAAGTGATTGCACCCTGAGCGATAAAGTTGGTTCCTGAGGCGAAGCCGAGGGAACCATAACGTTCACTCCCGAGGTGGAGCCGAGGGAGTTAATTATCGCGAGGGTGCAAGTGATTTTTACTCCCGAGGTACGTACAAGATTTTACCTCCAGAAGGGAGAAAAAAAAAAAAATAAATAAGATTTTAATTTTAAAGTACATTATGTTAAAAAACTAAACATTTTTCATTTTTAAAAAATTGATATATACTATTAATAATTCACCAAATAATTTTAATCATGTTAATATTAAATGATAGATAGTAATTATTTAAATTTCAATAAAAAATTAAATGGGAGAATCAGCTGGTAGCGTTTTTATATTTAAAACAATTGATATATACTATTAATAATTCACCAAATAAGTTTAATCATGTTAATATTAAATGATGGATAGTAATTATTTGAATTTCAATGAAAAATTAAATGGGAGAATCAGCTGGTAGCTGAGTCATGTATACATGGTATTGACAATTAATGTATAATCATATGGATGGAGTAGATCTACATTTAGAAATTATGATTTCTCTTTTAACTTTTTGTTTGTTTTACTGATGAGTCACCATGACAACCGTCGTGAAGGTTATGTGTGAAGATGACATTACAATTTAAACATTAAACAATGGTTAATAAATGAAATGTGTATTAGCAACAACCTTATTTACTTGTGTTTATCACTTGGGCAACACTGGAGGGAATCATGAAAGTTCATGATTCCCTCCTTTCTCATTACTCCCTGTTGAGCCCGACCAGGTGCAATGAGCTACTTTCCTCCCTGTAAACTAGGGAGGAAAGTTAACTTTTTCTCCCCGCTGGAGGTAAAAAAATAATCTTACTTGTTTTGGCCCATTTACAACCAAAAGAGTTCTTAATTTGTCTCCACTTGAGTTTATTTAGACAAAGTAAACACATTTTAAGTTTTTTTGTAGATGCTTTAGTAAACAATTTCATTTTTTAATTTTTCCTATATTTATTTTTTTCTCTCCTAATTTGCTCAATTTTTGATTAAACCTTAATTTCCCTGCCGTCCTTTTGCCGCGCCTAGTCTTTCCTATTAGTAGAAACGGCCCTGATTCTACCCTAATCCCAGTATTATAAATTTCTGTAGTAATAAAAAACAATTTTTATTTTTATTTTTGCAATTGTATGATTAAAATTAATTAGCCGCCGACTAAAAAAAAAGGAATTGCAAACAAGAAAAAGGAAATAATTATAGACCACTGCAAAGTAATTTACTAAAATTATACTTTTTATTTTTTATAAATATAATACATTAATATATTATTTTTTTTACTTTATTAAAAAAAAGTCATACATACAATCTAAGCAGTACAAATTTATTTTTCTATTTATACACAAGTTAGTTACACAAGTTATAAACACGTAAGAGCTAAGCGAAGAAACAAAAAAATCATATAAAACAAAATATGTACAAAAATTTATCTTAAACATTGTTCAGTTTAGTTTTATATTAAATTTTTAACGATGAACAATATAAGTATTGATTTAGTTAGAACTTTTATGAACCATTAAAGACTGGTTCACACTATACTGAGTCTGGGCTACTATACTGAGATTTTAACGGAGCTTGAATGGCTCCGTTAAAATCTCATTAGAAAATATCTCTCCATACCTTGTCCCGGCTATATTTATACTTAGAAATCAATATACAGGGTTCCCAATAGTCAGGGGCTAAAGGGATTTGACTTCTTTTTACGGAAGGACTTTGATATCGGTTGCATAATCTAATACCTGACTTAGTAACCGACATTCTGCTGAACATGTGTCATTGTTTACAGTTTTGTTTTTAACATTAATGACAATTATAGTTAAAACATAATGTTATATTGGAAATTAACATGAATGCGATGAACTTTGTGAATACCCCATATTACAATATAAACATTTATGTTTAGTTTAATTTCATTTTGTATATATATCGATATTAAACTTTTTAACACTCCCATGTAGTACAATTGATGCGAAAGACATCCTTGGAAAATTATTTCTTTACCCAAATAGGACAGATAAAGTTAAAAACTAGAGGTTGAAATAAAGGGATGTCACAACCGGAATTCAAGGACCAAATCAGATGACCCAAATATTAGCATCAATGCCTTTTTAAGGTACCTTTTCCCTGCCAGATATGAATTAAAATGGTAATAATCTGGTTGTAGATAAGGTCTGGTTGTCGCTGGCATAAGCCATCGATTTTATTTATTAGTTATTTTTTTTGTTTATTTTTTGACTAGATATGTCACTTTGTATTTTTGTTAAATAATTGTTTTTCAAGTCTCGAAGATTATATTCCTTTTAAGAGCTACGAACTTAGAGCTACGAGCTAAGAGCTAAGAGCTAAGAACTAAGAGTTGTAAAGTCTTGTTATTAAAGTAAATAGTTCCGTAAATGGTTTATTTTTCTATTTTAGTCTGCGCTGCATAAGGCAGCGACACTGGTTAAGAGCTACCATATTTGGTCCTTATCAGGTCCTGTGAAGTCTGGTCCTTTTAATAAAAATTTACTGATTTTAAATTTAATTCCTTCAATGATATCTAAAAATAATTTAATTTCAATTGCACATACTTTTCATAGAAAGTGTAATTTAATTCTGGGAATTAAATTATTTTTAAATATCCTTGACTAGCAACAAAAATAAGGAATTAATGTTGAATTAATAATTTTTTTTAATTCCATAATCCTAATAATATTAATATTATTTGCACAAACACAATCATCGATAAAGTTTGTTCAAATACGATAATTTTTTGTATCGATTTAATTAAACTAACTACTCAATTAATATTAAAATTACCGTATTTAAACTAACTTCGACAATAATAATTTTTGATAGAACAAGCATAGGTAATTATTATTAGGGATGAATAAAAAAAAATCTGTTTGCAAAAAATACCCAATAGCCCAGGTAATCCAAAAGACCCTTGGATATTCTTTTGTGCAGATTTTATCCTGTCCATAATCCTCGGATTGTAATGAAGGATATCCCGTTTTGGATGTCACATCGGGTCATCCTAAGGATGTCCTATGGATATTGAGTAACGGGTATCCTACGGACATCCAGTAAAGGTTATCCTACGGACATCCAGTTGGGGGTAACCCTACAGAATTTTATTTAAAAGTTATTAGTTTTAACTTTGAAAGAGTCTTAAAAAAATAAACATCTTTCTAAGTTATAATTCTGTCAGAAAGTACAATTATTATGTTATGTTATCTTTCATTTGCTAAAAAAGCGAAAATATTAAAACTTTTGTCAAAAAATACTTCTAACAGCAATTATTTATTACAATATTAATAGTAATTAGTTTCAGTCTTGCAATTTTTTTTTTTTTTAATTTATTTATTAATAGATAATTTTAAATTAAATCTAAAAACACATCAGATTGTTTTTGTTTTATACATCGATCTTTTATAGCAGAGCGATTTAATATTTTATAAAAAGGAGTTTTTTTTGTTCTCTTTTTTTGGATAGAAGAACTAGATAATATGTCGGTGTTTCGATCTCGGGTCAGACTCTATATCGACTTGTAAACATTATCGGAAACTGAATTTGATCAATCGTTATTGATCGTCCATTGGCCTAATTATAAAGTTAAATAAGTCTCTGTTTCTCCTTTATTATTATCGTTTTAAATTCACCTTTTCATAAAATAATACCCTATTGTTCAAAATTGTACAATTTGGGTACTCTTCAATAATACTTCAGATTTAAAACGGACAATTCAACATCTCTACAGTCTAGATGTTAGATTTTAGGTGACTTAACCTAATTTTGTTTGTTATTGAAAACAAAATTCCTTATTTTTAAGGAAAAATTTTCATTTTTTTTTTTTTTTTTTTTTTTTAATGATCAGTGGTCAAATTACACTGAAAATATAAATGTGTTGGGACTAGTTACGGGAGTTGTGATTTTGTAAAGCATCAGTTTGGTGCCTGAACTGGTGCTGATGAGGCATATGGTGTTTCTTCTCGGTGGGTCGGTGGTGTTCTTGCATGGTATGGCGTCTCCTTAATGAAGACTGGGCTTCATTTGGATGTTTCCACAGGTCGTTCTGCTCAGGCTCACTTGTAGGATGCTTTTCCGCCGATACCTCTATGCATAACACTGCAAGCCTGCTCAAACAACAAATAGGAATTAGAGCTTTGTTTGAGCTCATCTTAAAGGACCTTAAAAAATCTTAAAGACCTTAAAAAATCTTAACATTTTTCAGGAAATAATAAAGAAAATATCATAAAAATGTACATGTGGCCGACTTCTGGGCCTATTTCAACTCTATTTAAAATTCTTTA
The DNA here is from genome assembly GCA_001010745.2 of Gerris buenoi. Classification (NCBI taxonomy): domain Eukaryota; kingdom Metazoa; phylum Arthropoda; class Insecta; order Hemiptera; family Gerridae; genus Gerris; species Gerris buenoi. Next base: position 94,732 of record KZ653156.1, on the reverse strand, counting down.
CAAGCATTTTGAATGTGCTCAGATAATATTGGCAATAACCAGTGTTTCTTTTATTTAGATTATCGTTTATTTAAGACTCAATCTTATTTAATTATTATTGAAATTCAGCTTTAATTATTTGTTTGTGTTAGGTTATTGTTTATTTTTTTTAAATAAACAAGGGAAAATACTTAAACTATATAATTATAACAAAATAAATTTTGCAAAGTAAACAAAAATTTAATTTTGAACCACATTTCTTACCAATTTTTTTTTGATATTGTCAAAAAAAATTAGTTTTCAACAAATTGAACTCTCTGTACAAAAAAACAAAAAAAAACAGTGGTTTCAGAGCAAGTGGGAGTTTTTACGAAAAATGACTTTTTGTTACCTGTGGGAGCAGGGAAGTGGTCGCTGAGCTAGGAGTCGATGTCCAGGAACTAGACTAGTAGCAAGACCTACACGACTATCGACCTCACTCTTCCAGGAATCACAGTTCTGTCGATGAGTTCTCTCAACGCCAGGCATTCCTCCGTGCCATGCTAACTTCTCAGGCCTGCAATAGAAACTCTTTATAGAGGCTTTCTTTGCCTTTCATCAAATACCCCCTAAAATTAAACTGCATAACCAACTACATAAGCAGATAAGTGAAGCAGTAGTTTTTACTACGTTTTTATTAGCTTGCTTTTTAGTTTGTTTGTTTGTTTGTCCAGTACATGTCTTGCAATCAAATTTTAACTAACATCCCGACTAGCTAGACATTTGAAACTTTCAGAATAGCTCATAACACGATGACAATGCATTATTTTAATACTTTAATCAATAATTTAATTAGTTTTCAGCAAAGTTTGCTGTATGGGAAATTAGTTCGGAAAAAATTCTGCAAGTTTTTTTTTATTGGTTTTGACACATCCCATATTTACAATTTTCATTTTGACAAGTTTCAAATTGATTTTTTATTTAGTCAACAGAAAATTTAAAAACGTAGTATATAAAAAGTTCTTTTTATCTTTTAATTATAAAATAATCAGTTTTGCTTATTTATTTGATTATAAAGCTATGGTTAAAGTGAGGAAAAGGAAGAGGATGAACATTACCAAGAGGGGTCTGAGAGAAGATGTCGGCCAGAGAAGCTGTAAATGCCGGCAGATACCGGCAGTCGTCCTCCGGCTCCGTCGAACATGGACTGCCAAGACTCAAACAGTACCTCACCCTGCAAAATATATATTAAACTATTAAACAAATATACATTTACTTTCCTCCACCAAAATTTTACCATTTGATTCCATATAAATAAATCAATTTATTAAAAAAATAAATAATACAAAATATAATAGATTAAAGTGCCAGTGTACAACAGTACAACATATATTTGGTTGAATAACCTAGAAAATAACAAATTAGGAAAGCGATTGTTTTTCGTATCCACGAAAATGATAAATTGCCACATAAAATTGATCGGGTGTATCTGGCTCAAAACTGAAGAGGGTGGGCGTATGCATGGGGTGATTTAATTTAACAATTTTTTAAACATTAGTCAATAAGGTCGAGAGACACATTTTCTTACTGTACCTTCCACTACTAGCTTCTTCAAGTGGAAACCTATTCTCGGTATGGGCTTATCATAGCTAACCCATTCAACCTGTTTTGTTTCTTCGTCATAATTGCTGTGAAAACAACAATAACACTAAAGCCTCTCTAATAGTTGAGAAAAGCTATTGACTTACGATATGTCTGGCGCTTCCTGTCAATAACTCATTCCACATTTGGAATAGTAATTATCTTTTTTCTTCCGTCCTTTCTAAAGATGTAGTACTTTCAGTCCGTTCCTCCGATGAAAACCCTCTCGTGTAACTCAGGTGAAACCTCAAAACAGCACTCTCAACGGTCGACCCGTCAAAATGAAGATAATGACGTCAAATATACTTGTCTCGGTATCGATTTGTTTTACTCTCAGGTAGTAATTGCAAAAACCCCTGGTTTATTTTCTAGTGTTCAATAACCACTTGGTCCCGGAATGATTGGCTAGATGTGGAAGTCGGAAACTCACCTTGATGTTGACTACAGGCAAAGACCTATCTCTGGGCTGGACAAGTGAGTCTAGATTCTGTATGTTAGTCGCTAGGAAGGCTCTGAAGGTACCCCCTAGTCCTGCTTGTTTAGCCTGTCTGTAGCAAGCCTTGTCCGCTCCACTCTGACCACCCACTTTACCTGAATAAACTTCATCCAGAGCAGCCAGTCTCACCTGTTAACAAATCAAATACCCACATTATCATCTCTACATTAACAAAGCTCGTTACAAAAACTTATTTATTAATTATTAATTCATTTTTTACGTTTTTGGTAGTATTAATATGACGGAAAGATTAATTTTTTTTTTAAATTTAAATCAAATTATAATTATTATTAACTAGGGGAAAAAGAGAGAGAGAAATAGATTGGGAGAGCGCTATACTGGAAATATAGAGGCCCGTGGTTTAAATCCCAGCGCTGGAGTCTATTTCTCTCCGTCTGTTTCCCGAAGTTAATAATAATTATAATTTGATTTAAATTAAAAAAAATAATCTTTCCGTAGTATGAATACTACCAAAAACGTAAAAAATGAATTCCTAATTGATTGTACTAGGTACAGGTACTGATTGGGTACTTTATAATTATAAGAGTTATTTCTCGATCTAGTTCTATGTCATTAATGTTGACTTTTCAGACTTGTGGAAAAATTGAAAGCTTAAATTCGGGACAAGGTATCATTAATGAAATGACAGAGGAAATTATTCTTCAGTGTAGCTTAGTTGGTAGAGCGCTATACTAGAAATATAGAGGCCTGTGGTTCAAACCCGGTGCTGGAGTCTATTTTTCTCTGTCTGTTTCCCGTAGTTAATAATAATTATAATTTCATTTACAACTTATTTAGAAAACTATATTCAATCCAAAGATAAAAGGAAGTATCCTTCATCCAGGATATGTCAAAAGTGTAAAATTGGAAACCCTAAAAACATTCATTTCCCTTAGCAGTTTTACTAAGTAAAATGTCAGAAGAATGAATACTTGAATAAAAATAACAGCTGACTCCTTTGAACCCAAAATTAGAAATGTGGCAAATTTATTAAATGATAGTTTTGCTTCAAACAAATTAATACAAACTTATTGTGGAGGTCAGTAAGAACTTATTGTCCCTACAGTAAATGCGAGTTTACTGAAAATTAATAAAAAATACACCATTAAAAGACAAAACTAAACAGATGTTCTTTGCAAACAACCGGGGGAAAAAACACAATCATAACTTGACCTCTCAAGCTGGCTCCATTCAAACAGGTCTGCCAACCTTAAAACAGGAGCATTTAAACTCGACAAAAAAATTAAATAACATTTTTGGTTTTGGGTCATCCATTGAAAATAGATCATTGTGGCCCCCAGAAACTTTTGTATTTCTTTTTGTTAACAGGATTTTTAGAATAATTTGTTAATCTTTATGGAATAATAAAAAAATAAGTTTTTATTTAACTTCATCTACATCAAAGTTTTTCTAAATATTTAATCTGCTCTTTGGGGTAGCCAGGGAAATGAAAGATTTTTTTTTTTAATTTTAATATTTATTTATTTATTATTAATATATATATATATTTTTTTTGGCACTTCCAGTTTGATTGGTGTGATGATATTAGTTTATAAAGATAGTAGAAACTTGTTATCCTGGGGAACTTTAAAAATGAAGTCTGAAGCAGTTAGACTTCACATGCCATACCAATGTGCAATCCTGGTTTAGTAAACCTTCTAATAGTACACTACCCACTAAGATTAAAGGTGCGTTTACACGACGCGAGTTGACTGGAACGACAGTAGGCAGGAGAGTCAACTCGCATGCTAGTAAATATTTTGAAGATAGTACCCTGTCTTCAAAATGAAGATAGTTTACTGTCGTGTGTTGTTATTGTTGTAATATTTTCATTTTCTATTGTTTATAATCAATTATGTCCGTTTTATTGCAAGAAAGAATAAATATTGTAGCTGATTTAGTCCAGGAGCCAGGTCGAAAAAACCAGGTCTAGCTGGAAAGTATTTTGAACTTAATGGCATTTTTACAGGTAACTCATTGGTCCTCTGGGATACCAATGCTGAGTTTTCGACCTCGTGGCCCTTGTGTCAACTTGGGGCGGGGGGAAAAACCCCAATTTTTCTGCCAATTTTTCGGTTTTTCGCCTCTACCTCTAAAACTACGCATCAAACAAAAAAAACTCTTCTAGTACAAAGTTAAAAAGCACCAAATTTCCTATAAAAATCACTGGTCACACGACTGTTTTGACCCATTAGGTACTGAGATACAGCATTTTGAAAAAATGCCAAATTTTAAAAAATGTGGATTTTAGAGGAAAATTTTTAAACTGGCGAGACTTCTAGGAACTATTGATAATACATAAGTAAGGAAAACTGTAGAAGGGCGACGATCCAAATTCAAAAAATTGGTGTGAATTTGAATATGGGTGATAGTTAGGGGGTTGATTTTTTCGTAGAAAAATTTAGGGACAA
>KZ653156.1:54442-66941 GCA_001010745.2 Gerris buenoi | reverse complement strand
AAAAAAAAAAAAAAAAAAAAAAAAAAAAAAAAAAAAAAAAAAAAAAAAAAAAAAATTACAGATTAGAATAATATATAGCGATGGGAACCAATCAACTGAAAACAGTCGACTAATAGGTTAAATTGTTTTAAAATATTCATTTATTCGGTTGTGGATATCTAGTTTTCATTCGACTGATATCAGTCTGCAGTTTGGAGTTGTAATTCGGACGTGTATTATATTATATTATTATATTATATATAACCAGATAACAAGTGTCATGTGCCTTCTCACCCCCCCCCCTCAGCTCTGAGCCCTTCACCGTTGTTCCCTTCCCCTACCATTCTTAAATTAAAAACAAAAACATCCGATTGAAACATTTCAGTCTTTATTTTATTCGTATACCCTATTCCCGCTATGAAACTATTTTCAGTTGATTGTTTTTTTCCGAATCGACTTATTCATTAGGTTGTTTTTTATAGTTGGTTGTCCCAACTCCAATAATAATATACAGAAGAAAGTTTAGTCCATATTCAAAATAAGTCTGTGATTATTTTCTGTTTCAATGAGATACATTGCTTCATAGATCTGGATAATCAGGTATAAAAAAAAAATCTGGGTTTTACTGCAGTTAGAAAACAAATGAGTACTCACCGGAGGACCAGGGGGCCCTGGTGGTCCAGCAGAGAATACCACCTTCGTCTCTCCTGCGTCACCCTTCTCACCCTTTATCTAGTATCAACATTACACAGAGTTCATAATCATAAATAGTAGAGGTGGGTCGAAAATAACGTAACAATAAAAAATAACCTGTTATCATAAAGTAACGGTTCCTCAGATAACCTAATATTGAAAAATACATGTTATCGAGTAACTCTAGTCTAATTCATAAATATACCGACTGGCAGTGGCGTGGCGGTAGGTCCTATCTCAGAGTAAGGGGGATAGGGTCCCTTCCTTACTTGGAGGAATCTTTGTAGAATCTTCAAGCTGCGTAAATATCTTCACTATAAAATCAGTATAATTAAAGGCATTTTACTCTCGAGTATTTTTTTTTTTTTTTTTTTTGCTCATCAAGACATTGGTGGAACCTGTTACCCAAATAACCTTTCAAGGAACCTGTTACCGATTGAGAACGGGAACGTGATAACTAGTTACCATCAAATAACAGTTATTACCCACCTCTAAAATAAATAGATAATAATTGCTCACAACTTAATTAATGTACAGTTAGATAGTCTAGGCTAGGAGATAGAGTGCAAAAAAGTGTCAGACAAACATCAAGCTAGAATTATGTGTCTTTTTGGTGCCTTTTAAGAATATATGGTCGGCTATAAGTTTGTCTGCGGGACATAACTTGGCAATAAGCATTTAAAAAAAAAAAAAAAAATATCACAGGGAAGTACTTGCCCCAAGTACTTTTTAGGGTTTTGTAGATGAATTAGTATACCCGTTATGTAATTATGATTTTTTGTCTTCGATCCTAAGGATTCCGGGTTCGATCCCCCGGGGGGTCACAATGTTTTTTATCAGTATTACGGCCATTAAATAAAGTTTGGGGGGGGGGAATGTTTTTTTGGGTATATTTTGACTTATAAAAACATTAAAGAATAAAAAATTTAAAAAAGCAAATATATATTTGTGTCCTACTCTTCAGCAGCTTTCATTTGATACCCCACTCAAAAATTAAAAAAAATGTAAATTTTTGAGTTTACCACATTTTTTTGAATTGCGCATGCGCAAATCTAATTATGGACTTCTGTATATTTTTCCTCTGGTTGGGTCAAAAAGTTGCACCAGGGTTCCAAATTTCAGCACTTTCGCTTGAACGGTTCGGGCCCTATGAACCAAAGAGCGACGGACGGACGGACACATCACCCTCGGCATAAGGGTTTTGAGAAGTATCTACAAAACCCTAAAAAACTGGTGGAGAGCGGTCATGTCATGTCCTACCCTTTTTTGGTGGACAATTTGATTTTCATGATCCTGAGTACGAACTTAGTAGACCAATAATCAAGTTGATGGTAGTTTGTCTCTAAATAGGTTGGTTAGTCAAATATTACTCGAAATCAAACTGTTCCCCTGTCAAGGACAAACTACCCTCAACATGATTTTTGCTCTACTAAGTTTGTTCTTAGGATCATAAAAATCACATTGTCCACAAAAAAGGGTTGGACATGACTGCTCTCCGCAGGATTGTTTTTTTCAAATGCCTACTGCCAAGCTATGTCCCGCAGACGAACTTAGCCAACCATAATATATTCTTAAAAGGCACGAAAACATTTACTTGTAAACAAAATTCTAGCTTGATGTTAGTCAGACACTTTTTTGCACGCTATCTCCTAGACTAAAGGTCCTTCAACAAAAAATTAGAGATAAAAAAAAAAAAAATACACTTTAAACATTTTCATAACAATTGCAGTTGTTGATTTTCTACAAAAAAATTAAATTTTTTTTGTTTCTAAGCTTACTGAAGGTAACAATAGCTCTGTGATCGTTCTGAAGAACAAAAATATTTTGTAGATTTTAAAAATGTTTGTGAACCAGCATATCTTAATATCTTAAAAAAAATTCATCTGATTATAATGACATTTGGATGGCAGACCATAAGAAGCCAGGTCCCATATAAATTTCAACCTTCTACAACCATTTGTTTCTCTTAAACATCGGCACAAACGTACATTTATTGAGCTGAGCGAAGCGAAGCTCTTATAAGAGTCGTCTAGTTTCAAAACCAGCCATCTGACAAAAAATTGAAAAACTGTTTTTTTGTTTTAATGTGTTCTACCTGTAGCATCAATATTAGTTTCAAAAGAGGCCTTCTTCCATAAGTAATTTGAAATAAAAGTTAAGGGTTAGTTTCAAAACCAGCTATCTGCTCAGTGTTCTCTCTTTAATTCTCTTACGTTTATAATTTTATTATTTATATTTTTTTCTTTTTAGTTATAATATTTTCTTTATTATGTTTTAATAAAGCTAATCCAAATTTTTTGGTTCTGGTCATTTTAAAATAACTATTTCCATTCCAATGATGTTCTTAACTTTTTTTATATCTAAAAAATTTGTATATAATTAAAAAAAAAATGTTTTAATGTTTTTTTTTTAAATTATTATTTTAAATGCACATAAAGTAATAAAATAAATATTTATTAATATTTAATATTAATAAGTATTACCTATTGATACACGTGATTTTTTCCTATTTATCACAATAATTAGTTTCAAAACCAGCTATCTTACAATATGAGTTTCAAAACCAGCCATATGCAATTTTAATTAATTAATTACATGGTCATGAAACATTTAATTCAATTAATTTTAACATGAATTTTAATTAATACCTGAGTACTTTTAAAGAATATTTTTGTATTATAAAAATTATGATTGATTCATGGTGAAATCAGTTTTTTGCCCCTCCTGAAAAATTTCATTTCTTGCAGATAGCTGGTTTTGAAACTAGACGACTCATACTACACTTTGCATTTTTTCTGATGCATACTCCTCCTGAACAGCTTAACCGATCCGCACAAAATTCGGCACGGTTATAGTGACCACCCGCAGGAAGGTATAAATCTGAAATGGTCCGAATCGGTACACAGGAGTACAAAGTACAGGGTACAAAAGTTTTCTCCTGAACGGCTGAACCGATCTGCACAAAATTTGGTACGGTCATAGTCATCAACCACAGGAAGATATAAATCTGAAATGGTCCAAATCGGTCCACAGGGGTATGAGGTACAGGGTACAAGAATTTTCTCCTGAACGGCAGAACCATTCCACACAAAATTCGGCACAGTCATAGTGACTAACCACAGGAAGGTCTAAATCTGAAATGGTCCAAATCGGTAAACAATGGTACGAGGTATAGGGTACAAATGTTTTCTCCTTAACGGCTGAACCTATCCGCACAAAATTCGGCACGGTCATAGTAAGTAACCACAGGAAGGTACAAATCTGAAATGGTCCAAATCGGTACACAGGGGTACAAGGTACAGGGTACAAAGGTTTTCTCCTGAACGGCTGAACCGATCCGCTAAAATATTGTATGCTCTTCAAGATGCATGTCATTGGAAAGCTCTTTAAGAGTACAGTTATTGTTGTTATGTTAACTTTTGTCATATTTTCATTTATGAGGGGTCATTCTATTGGTAAAATAGAAAAAAAAAATTAAATGAAAAAATAAGATCAAAATGCACGCTCAGCTCAATATTGCAAGCATTGCACACCTAGTTTAAACCTTTATCTTCTAAAGTACTCATATGATTTTTGGATGGATTACACAATGCACATATAGTTCACAGTCACTTATTAAAAATAATTTTGTAATTTGGTTAAATTATAGATTTTATAATGCTAAATAAGTAGGAATTTAAATTATGCAGTGCTATAGTGTTAGAATGATTTAAGGCACTACTATTGATTCTTGGATACAAAGATGATACGTACAATTCGTACTAAACCCTTTGACAAAGTGGTTATTTAATTTAAAGGTAAAGTCACAAATACTGGTGGTCATTGGATTCAGAATTATGAATCACAAGAGAGGATGCCCCTCTTCATCATAGTCCAAACTTCATCACTGATGATACACAAGAACTCTGATGAGTGAATAAAATATACCATCTCTACAAATACAACTTAAGCAGCCCCTACACGATCATGCCGCTTGATCAAAACAGTCAAGCAATGGTGTCAAGCATGATTGATAGTCTAGGATGCTTTTGTCAAGCCTTGACCGAGATTGATGGAAATTTTGAATGAGTCAAGTGGCTTGACGGAGTGCTTGATAATCTAAAACAATTTTGATCAAACATTCCGTCAATCACCTGCTCAACACCCTAATTTTGGTTTGAAACCATGGTATCTACACAATACTGATTCACTACAGTCCAGGAGGAGCAGTTCACTAGTCGAAACCATGGTATCTACACAATACTGATTCACTACAGTCCAGGAGGAATTGTTCAGTAGTCGAAAACTCCGCTACAAATGAGTGTTGATGAAAATATTGATGGGATGCTTGATCCCATCAATCCACTCCCACTCGACCTTCAAGCCATCTTGGGGCGCAGATGGCTTGAAGGTCGAGTCAATCAGCTTGACACGATGTTTTGATCAATGCTTGATCGTGTAGGGGCTGCTTTATCTTATCAACCTCAAAAGTTTAAAATAGTTTTTTAAACAAAGTTTACGGAGATGTTTGAATTACCGGAGGGTAGATGGGTGGGGATGGTCCAGGAGGTCCTGGGAGTCCACGAGGACCTCTTCTTCCTCGATCTCCCTTCACTCCTTGACTTCCCGTCTCTCCTTTAGGACCTTCAGGTCCCTGAAACAGAAACAGCCTCTATACACACTCACATAGTTCTAAATGTAGGTCTTTTATATACCAATTGAACTACAGTTTAAAAGACAATAGTTAACATGAATGAAATATTGGTCCCTTAAAAAACAACTATCTTTTCTTTACTGGACCTTTTAGACTTCGATTCAAGTTCTTTTTTTTACTTTAAATCAAATTTTAATTATTATTAACAATGGGAGACAGACAGAGAAAAATATACTCCAGCACCGGGACTAGAACCACGGGCCTCTATACTTCCAGTATAGCACTCTGCCAACTGAGCTACACTGAAAGAATAATTTCCTCTGTCTGAAAGGATACCTAGTCCTGAATTAAGCTTTCAATTTTCCACAAGTCTATGAGTCGACATTTACGACAATAGAACTAGACCGAGAAATATCGCTTATAATACCAATATACTTTGGAACAAAAGAATAACACACTTCTGTTTTTATAAGGGGAGTAACAGTCTAAAGAAGAACATTCCGTTTACACCTCCTTGGGATTGTTACTCCCCTCTGGTTTTAATAAGGGGAGTAACAATCCAAAAAAGTGCTAAAATGATTATAATTTCAAAGTGATTCATTAAAAAACTAAATAAAACAGTGTTGTAAATTATACTAACAAGTTTTTATTAGCTTGCTTTCTTGTTTTTTTTGTATGTTTGTCCAGTAGAAATCTTGAAAACGATTTTTAACTAACTTCCTGAGTAGCAAGAATTTATTTGAAATTATTGAAAAGAATTGATATAAAATAAAAGAATTTATTGAAACTTTTAGAATAGCTCAGGAACCCTGACTAGAGCACTCTCTTTCAAGAACTCAACTCTACCCTTCACAAGAGGGTTTGCCTTATATCTCTTTTGAAAAAAAAACTTTTTTAATAACATAGGAAGAACAATGTGGAATGTAACCTGAGGTCCAGGGAGTCCTGGGGGGCCTTGTTCACCTCTCTCTCCTTTCTCCGCAGGCAGAACCTCTCCTTAAAAATAAATTTAACAAAGTTCTACATTACTAGATGTTCTCAAGATCGATCAGAAAGGACAACATAAAGTTATCACTAAAAGAGTCATCACTTGAATAGGGCTCAGTGTCTGGTGGTCAATCAATCTCAATGAAGATGTCTCTGTCCACCCCTACATCTACACCATAACGTAGAAGAGGTCTTGAGTAAGTTAGTTGGTAAGAAAAGGAATTAATTTTAAAAAGTTAAATATTATAAATATAATGCTACAAATGTAGAGGCTAATTTAATAATTGATAGCTGCAAGGAAAATTAAAAAGAAATAAAGTTAAAGGATATTACCTGGAGGTGGATGAAATGTGGATTCACCAGGGGGTCCTGGCAGGCCACGTTCTCCTAAAAACAACCACGAGATATAAGCCATAAGTAATATTTGAAAATGTTTGCAAAGATAACAAACCAATTAATTATCGAGGCGAGCTTCCTAGATTCAACAAAATATGCATCTTGTCTGCCTGTGTGTAACATTTATGTGTCTGACGATAACCTGAGTAAAAGTTAACCGATTTAGTTGCAATTTCGTAATACATTTCTTTTACTAATTCTCAGGCTAAGTTTGTTGGACAGCGTGATCCGTCCAAGAGTTTGTGAGCAACGCTCACGTAAACGAGAGCTTTAAATGTAAAATTGGAATTTCAGGACGGGAAAAGATTCTATAAATGTATCACCTATTCGATGACATTTTTTTCAAATAATTATTTTAGTAAAACCAACAGAGACACCGCTATGAATGAATAAAGATCATTAAATTTATTAAAGCGGATATGAACGTTTAAAGTAAAAAAACAACGTTTTTACCTACATCTTACCTTCTAACAAAAAGATTTTAATAAAACTTAACTTACATTGTCTAAAGTAAAATTGAAAGAGGCATGTAAAATTTGAACTTGATACAAGAAGTAGTTTTTGAGTAGTGAAGTGATGCATTTATAATAATAGTTTAAAAGCTACTGCGGGTGGTTAAGATTCTTATAGTTGTGTAGTGTGTAGGTTTGTTTAGGAAGTAAAGCTTTGTACCAAGTAACCCCACTCTACTTCACATTGCACTCTTCCACTTATCTTTAACTATCACATTCATCATGATTAATTAATTTCAATATTAAGTATTTTATTGCAATACGGTCGCTTCAATGATATAAAGAGTGTGGAGGGTAAACTAGCCGATTGGTTGGGAGTGTGCCGTTTTTTAGCATCCTTGAGCACTTTTCCTTTAATAGTATCAACACAACAGAAGATATTAAAGTTTCATCAATGTGACATTGTCGCTTGATCTTTTGTGATCAGTCAGTTCTAGTTATTTACAATTGTTTGAAAGATTGGATTTTCCCATCATCGGTCATAACTCATTTGGCTTGTTCGGTCTAGTCTTTTTAATATATTCTATCACACTTACTTGATCTCCGGTCCAAAGAGTATTTGTTTCATGTAAATTGCTGATTTGTTCTTTTTTAATGTGTTTAGAGTACGAAGTTGTAAGGACAGAAAAAATAAACGATTTTGTTAGTGACTAGTCTCTTGCGACTTGTTCTTGACGAAATGACAGACTTTGCCCTTCTTTAACCCTTTGACTGCGGAGGTATCACCAGGTGATATCTAGCAGTTTCAACTGAGTGGAGGAAGGTATCACCAGGTGATACCAAGGGTCTCTGGGAAGGGGGTGCGTTGTTCAAGGGAGGGGATGGCAGAGCTTGTTCCAATGGGTTGTTGAGTCTTGTGGCCGCCTCAGTGAAGGTCTCAACTACATTCCCCTCGAGCCGTTTCTCGATCGCTTTTTTTTTTACTTGTGTTATGCGGGTTTGCAGACTTCGCACTTTTATTACACACAAATAGTAAGGTAAGCTATCTTTTCTTATTATATTAATTAATAATTTAATGTTTCTTTATTGCCTAGTGACGGTTAACGTATAATTTTTCAAATATGTACAGAAAAAATGTTAAAATTTTGGAAATTTTCATTTTGTTGCGTAACAAAATTGAAGTATGTTGCTTCAAGATTAGAGAGGTATCAGTTCAATAATTTCCTAACTTACATGATCCCTCGAAATAAAGTATTTTAAATTTAATTTTTACGTATTAAAAGCACTTTGAAGTTTGTTTTATAATTCAAAATATATTTTATCGTGTCTTTGTTGGAATGAGTTATAACTTTTTCTCAAGTAACTGTGGTAGATCCCAGCAAAATATTTTATCCACGATTGATATATAATATAAACATTTTGTCTCGGTTTTGATTCATGATTCTTCTCGTAGTTATATATTCATTGCGCGTGTTTTATTTCTTCGTTATTTCAGCACTAGTGCGGAAATAACGAAGTATTCTTCATCTTATAGCACGATTAGCGTGTTTGTTAACATTTTTAACAAAACTAATTTGCTGTTATTATAAAAATCTAACTATCGTTGATAAAATACGGTATGCAACTCGTGCGAAAACTGAATTTTGCTTTGCTTGTGTGGTTTTACTACCCTCGCTATCGCTCGGGTGCAAACTCCACACTCACATGCAAAATGCTACTACTAGACAGATAGTTACTAGACTTTTATTGTTTTTTTTTTTTCAGATGTCTGCTAAACGAAAATTGTTTTTTTCCCGATGAGCCAAAACAAGTTAATCCTCAAATGCAACATAAAAAGCGATCATGTCCAGATAACTCACAGCCTTCAACCACGCTTGAGCAGCCAGGAGAACTTACGAAAAATAAAACTTTACGTGATACAGCCATTAACACTGTGTTCTGCTTCAACCAAGAATGTTTGCAGTACTTCTTCCTTTGGACACTGTTCATTTAAGACTGTCTTTAGAGCAAAAAATACCAATAACCCTGGTATCACTAGGTGATATCTTCCGCCCAACAGTAAGGTTAAGTCAACTGTATGGCGTGAGGTATCACCTGGTGATATCTTAAATTTTCCTTAAATTTTGGGTAAAAAAAGCTAAATTTTCCCATTTATTATAACTAGTAGTCGTTTTATGCCATAAATGAGTAAAAAAAAGAAGAAAAAATTTCCGCACCAGAGTTGACCCCTAAGGATTTAGTCCCGCAGTCAAAGGGTTAAGAACTAATTTACCTGAACTACCTTCATACAACATGGCATGTTGAACACGTCCAGATTATTTTTGTTTTTAACGTGTTTGTTTGATTTATGTAAAATGGCGAAATGGTGCCATAGTCAAATATTAGAGTTTATAGAACTATATCAGGCAAAAGTTTTAATATGGAAGCCTACCAACCATCTGCCCAAAAACAGAAACTCTTAAAAGTAGCTCCAATTCCTTTACTTTGAAATGCTCAATATCCAAGCCCATAAAAAGACACAGGCACGGACAAGTTGACGTTGGCTTAAACTGAATGTGTTAATTAGGTTTTCCGTTTTAGATACTTAAATTATTTCAATGTAAGTTTGTAATGTTTCAACCTTACCCTGGTCTCCTTTAGTTCCAGGCATTCCAGGAAGTCCGTCAATTCCAGATTCTCCTTTCTCTCCAGTCTCTCCCTAAAAAAATCACAAAACAATGATGGTTAAATGATTGAATTTTATAAATGAACTCTCTAAATAGCATTGATTCCAAACAGTGGCGGCGGTAAGGCTTGCCCCCTCCCCCCGTAAACCTTTAGTGGGGGCACCTCTATCTCCACTTATCAGGCCCCCAGGTCCCCGGGGGCCCCCCCGAGCCACGGGGTCTGCGGGGCCCTTATCACTGCCACTGATTCCAAAGCCTTAATACAAACTAATCAGAAGGACATGTTGTGCATTCATTACATTATTGAAAATAAATACCCTGTCAATTACAGCGGATAAAGTGTAGTTCAGTAGGTGTATACGTCCACTATTGGAAATATAAAGTTCTAGTTGTTTCAGGATCGAGGTTTCATTCTGCAGTATGCGAGTAAAGAGTTGTGACTTTTGTCAGTGTGGGAAAATACGAAAAATTGGGATGAGGAACCAATGTGAGGTCAGGATTTTGAATTCTTGACAGTCGGGCCAACTAGACAAACATAAATGTCACTAGTAGAGGGGCGTGGTACTTAGGATGACCTTCTAGTGGCTTTATTTTTCCCCTTGCATAGATTGGCCAAATCTGAGAGTAGCTTGGTGGTTGGTTTCACTTGCTTTGATGACAATAGGTTTCAACATTTCACTTTTAAAGCCGGGTTTACACCGGTATCGGAAACAGGAGAGTAGAGTAGCGAGTAGAGATTTGATTTTGGAGCGTTTACACATAAGCTAGTAGTAAGTATAGTATGCTGAGTGAAAGCTGTTTGTTTACAGTTCTGAACTCTACTTACTACTTGCTAGGAAGACGTTTATGCGGGTAGAGTGGGAAAGCTAGTAGAGTAGAGTCCACTTTACTGCATGTGGTATAAATACTCTACCGGCTACTAGCTACTCTACTCGCCACTCTACTCTACTGAGCGTTTTTTCGGGTTTCTATGGATAGAGTTACTCTACTCGCCACTCTACTCTTCTGTTTACTCTACCCGTGTAAACCCGGCTTAATGCTAGAAGCTTCTTCTAGATTCAAAAAGGTTGAATTAAAGTAAAAGTTGCTTCAAGAAAATGCGAGCGAAATGTCAAAACTTGTACTTATCTATATATGGTTTCCAACAGGAGCAATAAGAACATAATTATATGGTTTAAATGCTAAATAATCTATACCTTTTCTCCTTGTGGGCCTGGAGGACCATGTGGACCGATGTGTCCATGAGGACCTTCAGATCCAGTCTCTCCTCTGGGACCTTCATCACCTCGATCTCCTGACAACAAAAAATAAATCAACATTTTCAGATGACCCGTACCAACATCGACTGAACCAAGACTCTCCAACTATTATCTCTTTAAGACTAAGAGCACATCAGAGATGACTAGTTGGGTGCCTAGATGATTCTCCTAGGTGGCTAACCTATTAACCAGGCAGGCTTAGTAACTAGGCATCAGTGAGGCCACTCTCTACTAATAGGATAGAGAGTGACCACACTGACACATGGTTACCTGTTGAGTCACGAATTAACATATCCGTCTATTTTTCTAAAGCTATCACTAAGTGTTAAATTCCCATGGAATTTAATACTTTCCCAAATCCTCACCTTTTGATTATCTGCCGTTTCTGTTTAAAACTTTTTTTTCTATCTATATTATTAAAAAAGTTTTGTAAACAAACAAGTTCAGTGAGAGGGATATATATTTAACTGTTTGTAAGAGTGTGGCCAGTCGTATTCTCTAACCTTGTGTCTTATTTATTTCTATCCCAAACTACCACTTTAATACTACCCCTGAGCCATTTAATTATTGCATGCTACCATCATTAAACTTTTCAACAGAACCCTTCAATTCAACCAAAATATTAAGAAGAAGAATAGTGTTGCCTGATGTGAGAAAGGGATTACTGTTTTGGAATTTTTTAAATCTAGACATAAATTATATTCGTTCTTCAGAACGATTACCTTTGGTAACCTCGGAAGCAAAGAAATAAAAAATAATCAATTTCTATTTTGGTTCTCCTTTAATTTTTTATAAGTAATATCTTCGTATTGTGTCGTGTCAATAGGGGTTTTCTTTATAAAAAAATGGACTAATTCATTTTTGTTTTTTAAAAAATATGTTGTTTTTTTTGTCCCCTTTTAGAAAATTTTCAAACTTGTAAATAACTAGTGATGCGGTGCATAAAGAACTCGCGTAGAAATGTGTTTTTATATTAGCCGTAATATATTCTCAAAAATGATAAAAGGATAATATTTCATTGAACACCTAACATTCTTATTCAACCTGAAGAAAACGATAAATTATTATCTTTATTTAATAATATTCTCGCAGGCTCGCTAGCTCGTCTGTTGGCGGGCTCAGCATATGTAGATGCTTCAGCATATGTAGGAAATATTTACTACAAATAGCTTTATAAAAACAGTATTAGAACGTATGTAATACAATGAATGCAAGGCTCACTGTGCTCGCCTGTTTATACAGTATTTATATAATATAATCGTTATTTAATAATTATTAAAGAAGGATCGCTACGCTCACCAATTTAATTCAGCATTTGTAGTCAATAATTATTAAATGGTTATTTTAGGCTCGCTGCGCTCGCCTGTTAATATACAGTATTTATATATAATCAGCAGTATTTATATATGGCTCGCTGCGCTCGCCTATTTGAAT
>KZ653156.1:35668-53563 GCA_001010745.2 Gerris buenoi | reverse complement strand
AAAATATATAAATTAAAAATTTAATTAAAACGTTCAAACTTTTTTTTTTTGTTTCTTCCTTTACTTTATTATATTTAAATTTAATGAGCTACCCTTTTTTTTTTTAGACCAAATAGATATCATATAAAAAATTGGTCGGCCGATTCGGTAAAATTAACTGAGAGGCCAAGTAAAATTTAAGGTCACCCGCAGATACCACAACCTATATGGATGCTAAACATGGAAAGATTACCAATGGAGAACTTTGAAGGAAGTTTGGACAAAATCCAATAGGAGAGACCAAAAAGTCAAGGGAGTATGTCTGTATGGCACACACCCTTAAGCCTAGTCCACACCAGTAGACACGTTGAGCAACATGTCAATAGACGGTCTCATGTCTCATAGACAGTCTATAGTCGTCTCCTGAGACTGTCTATTGTCTAGGTCTAGCGTCCACACTTGTAGACACGTTGCGCTACATGACTACCGTTGCACCGTGTCTACCATTTCAAATGGAAAACCATAGACATGCGATTTTTGGGCAACGAGACCGTAGGACACCGTTTGTCTAGCCAATGTCTATAGACAAATTACTAGACATGTCTCTGAGACCAAAATTGCACAACATGTCTACTAGTGTGGACAAAGCCTTAGAAGGACTGAAAGTAATGTCAGTTGATAGGTTCTTGATTAGAGCCCACAGGAGAAAAGGAAACCTGGTAGACCCAGAACAACCTGGAGGAGGATGCTCGAGGTAGAAATGGTTAAAATATAAAGCTGTGTTTAGTTGTATGTAATTAAGATTTGTAAGAAAAACTAAATAAAGCTCTGTGTGATGTAGTAGGTAACATCAAGGTTACAACCCTACTTGGTCTTTCGCTTAGAATAATACTAATATAGAAGGAGGATCACTGATAACATTGAAGCCAACTTTGGTTGCACCTATAATCCGCGTTCCAATTTTTAGGGTTTTGTAGATACTTCTCAAAACCCTTATGCCGAGGGTGATGTGTCCGTCTGTCCGTCGCTCTTTGGTTCATAGGGCCCGAACCGTTCAAGCGAAAGTGCTGAAATTTGGAACCCTGGTGCAACTTTTTGACCCAACCAGAGGAAAAATATACAGAAGTCCATAATTAGATTTGCGCATGCGCAATTCAAAAAAATGTGGTAAACTCAAAAATTTACATTTTTTTAAATTTTTGAGTGGGGTATCAAATGAAAGCTGCTGAAGAGTAGGACACAAATATATATATGCTTTTTCAAATTTTGCATTCCTTATAGGGGAAAAAAATCAAAATATACCCAAAAAAAATTNTTAATTTAAATCAAATTATACTTATTATTAACACTGGGAGACAGACAAAGAAAAAATTAATTTTTCTCTGTCTGTCTCCCAGTGTTAATAATAATTATAATTTGATTTAAAATAAATTTTACCTTTTAGAGAATCCTTGAGAGCTTCAACAGACTTCCGAACCATCTCATCAATAACTTCGTCCTGAAAATTATAGAGTTAAAAAAAAAATAAAATAAAATAAAATAAATAAATAAAAAATCAGAAAAATATTCTACAACAGTGTGAAAATACAATAATTAAGCAAAAGGCTACTCACTACTCATTATTTGACTGATTGTTTGAGAAATTTGACATTAAAAGTGAGGAAAATCAGATATCATGAAATGGTTTATGCTGTTTTGACATATTTATAAAATGTAAAATTAGAGCTTCTACCTTGTGGCATCTTAAGACTATTCCAATTTTCTGCCACATAAGGAATGTTGATTTTTTTTAAAAAAAGAAAAAGATTCAAGAAAATTTAAATAATACTTTAATTGTAAATTTTAATTGATAAAAGAGTTTTATAATGATGAATTTTAAATGTTTTAATATAAAGAAATAACTCACGTAATTTTATTGAAAGGTTTTATTTGGTATTAATTCAAGGTTCACATGAAGTTTCATTGGTTGTTTTGTTACTTCTTCAGGTACATATATATAACATTTTATATGATCGTTATTTTATAATTTTTACAATTTTATGTAATTTAAACCAGTTTATAATATTTTTATTTGGATCCTTAATTTTGTAACAGAGAGATAGGATAATTAGGAATTCAAACAATTTGTTAATATCATGATAGCAGATATGAGATAAGGTTCTCTGTATAAGCAAGTTGTGCACTGAAAGTCACGTGTGTTCCTGAGAAGCGCTGGTTTGATGTATCGTCACACCCATCTGAAGATGTAAAATTTGCTTGTCAGCCATTTTGGCTTGTGTTTAAAAAAAAAAAAGTTTAATGTAAAATTTAAATTTCAATTTTTCTCTTCTTGAAAGATTGTCCTGCCGCCGTAAAAACGGCCGAAGTTGCTTACCGGCATAGTTTTCGAGTTTGGAATTTGGAGTAAAAGTTCTACACATGAATTTTTCAATTTAATTCATATCACTCAGAATCACTTTTCGAGAGCAAAGGCACTCCGATTTCTTCTTGAAGATTATTTTTTAGAAAATTTAATTAAAAAATGATATTAATGACTTTTGGAATGAACCACATGGTTCGGGGGATAAAGAAATTTTGTAACGTATGTACAACTGTACATGAAAATTTTAATTCAATTAATATTTAATTAATTCTCTGCAATATGCAAATTTAAAAAANTCTCTTATCAGTAATTGCTTAGGATTCCGATTCTATGCTCCTTCTATATATAGTATTATTATAAGTTCTTTCATAACGCTCTGCAACACACACATATATGTATCTGTATCGTATCTTTCTCTTTTTATCCTTCAATCGTAATTATTATATCCGTTTGCATCTCCGCACTCCAACAGAAATGAAACAATATGGCAAGATCAGAGAACAAGAAAGAAGCCAGACCCAAAATTGAGTTAGGCGGAAAACCTTTGTTGTGCCCCTACTTCCCCCAAGGGATTAAAAGAAAATAAAAACAAGATTATCTATCTAAAAGCCTTCAATACCATCACATATTTATGTATCAATGTTATTATATATTTAGAGTTTACAATGATAAAGAGCACTTATATACAGTCTGTGCCAAACGAGAGTTAGTAGACAGCACGGGAAATCGAGTGAACCTCTGAGAGAAAACAATGAAGCCACTACATTTACCTTCTTATATGGCTATCCAGAGGGCAATTCTTGAGCTCTCATTGGCTCCCCACCCCATTTGCTAGTTTTTCCTGTACTGTCAACCCATTAACTCTCGTTTGGCACGGACTGTAGTAGCAATTAGCAGCGAATTATGAATATTTTAGTTATAGAGGAAGATAGCATACATTGTAGGTTGGGATAGATACACCGGGGATTCCTGGAGGTCCGATATCTCCTGTATCACCTGGAACAATAACCAGTGACAAGATGGGTTAATATTAAACTGTACTCTCTTTGTCACTCATTTATCCATACATTTGACATAATATCTACAAGACAACAAACCCATTTATTTTGCTCTTATTTACATTGATATTACACTGAAACGAGTATTTAATTAGAGGGCTATTACTTTTTCTTACATATTTTACTGATATTTATAAACTTAGTAGTAGTATTAGGTCATCACTTAGGCCCTTTTTAGGCCCCGTGGTGGAGAGTTCTAGCTACTTCACACATCCAATTTTCAACGGCAGCTCCGCTACACTTCTGAAGAGGTGCTCCACTCATTATCTGAAGAAAAACAACCCTGCTGCCTATAGACTACAGTAAGATTTACTAAAGTTTTGACTTTTGACACTCAGATTGGCCAACCTAAATGATGAAAAAAATAATGCCACTAGGNACCCTGCTGCCTATAGACTACAGTAAGATTTACTAAAGTTTTGACTTTTGACACTCAGATTGGCCAACCTAAATGATGAAAAAAATAATGCCACTAGGCCTGTAGGAGGGGTGGGGCGAGTGACATTTTTGTTTGCCTAGTTGGCCCGACCTTCTAAAATTCAAAATCCTGACTTCTCATTGGCTCCCGACGGATTTTCCCACACTGTCAAAAGTCAAAACTTTAGTAAATCTTACTGTAGGTAGAGGTCCAAATTAATGTACAAAATTTGATGGCACCGTACAATTCACTAGCCCAATGAGACATGTCTTTAGGTCTTTGTCAATTTAACAATGGATCATGTTAAAAAAATAAGCGTATAAAAGAATACCCTTTCTGAGTACTGTAATTTATTATCTTTACTATTACCAATACAAATATGTAATAATAAAAATCAGCCTATTAGGCCTGTTTCACACTGGGAAATGTAAATATCTGTCTCCAGAGATGTAGACTTAAGTCGTGCTGAAAACCAAAATTTACAGAACTTTTAAAGCAAAATGTTTACTACCTTTAGGTCCAGGTGGCCCATCGGCACCCCGAGGCCCAGGAAAACCGTCACCTCCTCTAGGTCCAGGGGGCCCATCCGCTCCTCTAGGTCCTGGTAGCCCATCTTCTCCCTTGGGCCCTGGTTCTCCATCTTGACCCTGGACAGTAACCACTACTTGTTACTCACAACAAAGTCACGAATAAAAATTATAATTAGGATGATCAAACTCATATTGCATCCAGCCCCTACAGTCCATAAACCTGTTTTTGGAAATCGTCCTCAACATCTAAAAAAACCTAACACATTAATAATAATCATCAATGTATGTGTTAGTAGTAAGGTCCTGGTACTAGTACTAGACGGAAGGACAAACTACTTGTTGGAACCTAGCAATTAGGTCATATCTTAGGCCCATATTGCTAGCCTCGTGGCAGAGAGTTGCAGCTACTTCACACATCATACCTCTGTTCATTGCACTGCCGAAGTGAGTATGATGTGATAATTTAGTAAGCCCATTAGCGAACCCATGACCTAGTCTCGCCCTTCATTCATTGATCTGCTACGTATAAGAAAATACTCAACTAATTAGTGTAATGCATAGCTTCCTCATATTCTATTTTGTATACTTCAATGAATTTATATACCTACTATTACAATCTATTATGGTAACATGTAACTTTCCCCCACTTTTTAAAACTGTCAAAATGGTTTTGATTTTTTACAAGAATTAAAGTACCTATCAATTTAGCAAAATTCCAAGAGCGCAGACAGTTCAAATTACAGTAGCACTCACGAAAGAAGCGTCGCATTGACAGCGCGGGAAATCAGATGACACTCAGATTGGCCAACCTATGTGAGGGTAAAAATAAAGCCACTAGGTCTGTTTTAAACGGTTATCCCGAAGGCCGCGCCCCTCCACTAGATATTTTTATTTTTACCTATTGCCCGTCAAAATCTCTAGCTCTCATTGGCTCTCCCCACAATGTGTCAAACTTTCCAGCGCTGTAAACGCGACGCTTCTTTCGTGAGTGCTACTGTAATCTAGGCTACCTGCCTAGATAGAGATAGCCTGGGTCACTTTTGATAAACTATCGTAAAAGTTACATACAAGTCAGATAAGTACTTATGAAGCTATAGGTGTAAATAAACATCTATTTTTAGGAATTTGTTACATAACTAATAATGCAAAATAGGAGTCAATAGTATAGAAATGAGCTATAAAAAGTATTTATTATTCATTAAATATAGGATGAGCTTTAAACATAAAGAAAGCAAATATTTTTTTTTACCGGAGCTCCTGTGACTTCTCTTAGAGTTTCAGCTAATTCCCTGCAGCAATTCTGCAGCACAAAGTCAAACAAATAGAATAATTAAAACAAGTTGCATCAAACAATATTAAGTACATAATTAGAACTGAGACATTCTGTTGGCTTGTTGCAGCGCACTCTATCTGTAAACTACTGTAATACACTTTTCACTGGAAGATAAAGCCAGAGATAAGGGATAAAGCAATAATGTCATGTCAATAAAACTTCAATAACTTTTTTTGAAGTGAAACTTCTTTAGCGGCGGAGAAGTGAATTTGTTTGATGTAGCGATAGCGAAATCGTGTAACGAAGTTTGCGTCTATGGTTTGCGATTCGAGTTCGAGTCGAGACTCGTCACTCGTCCCAGTGTAACGTTTTTACATATTAATTGTTATATATCTATTTAAAGACCAGCAAATCAAAACATTTATTTTTATTGGAATAAACGTGGTTGCCTTAATGTAGCAATATTTTTTTTTTTTTTTAATTAAATTTCCCATAATCATTTCTTAATCCTGAAATAATAAATTTGTCAAAAAATGAAAGAGAGCAATGCATTCTAGAACTTAAGTTTCACTTCTAATTCGTGAGAGCTTCACACGCAGTTTTCCCTTATCTTTTTATTAAAAGAAAAATTCACTAGGGTGCCAACAAATGTCTCAATTCCAACAATAACCTAGTTACCTAGTACCTAGTTTATGTATTACTTTCAAGTACACTCAAACTTAAAAGTCAAGATTAATATTGGGTAACCATCAGTTCATTTTGATGACTCACCAAAGTTTTCTCACTTTCCTGATCAGATTCCTCCTTATTATCGTCATCTGAAAAATAAATAAATGAATGAATAAATAGTTATTTTTACTAAGTTTATTAATGCTGTAAAGAGAAACGAACAGGCATTAATTTTTGACTGAATACCAATTTCTAGTGGAGAATGGAAATAGTTATTTATGTAACTAGGCAGCAAAATGGAATTTTACTAACGAGTGATAAGATTAGGCTCCGGCTCCGAGCCGAAGGCGAGGACAGGATAATTAACTGCCGAGGCAGGTAATTTTCCAATTTGACTGTCGAGGCAGGCAATGAATAAACGAGGCAGAAATGTTTCCTTTGCTGCCTTGTTGCATACAAAATTTTATCTACTTGCGGCAGTAAAATGAGGCATTATTGAACCGATTTCGGGCAGAGAAATGTAATTAACAAATATAAACAAATTACTTTATTATTAAATGTTAATTTATTAAATATTACTTATTGAAGGCAGGTAATGAATAAACAAGGCAGAAATGTTTCCTTTGCTGCCTTGTCGCATACAATATTTTATCTACGGGCGGCAGAAAAATGAAACTGCTAAAATTTTATCTTTATTTATATAACATAACATAGTTATAGTTAATAACTAGGTGTCATTAATAAAGATAATGACATATGTATTAACTAAAATTAATGTTCAAATAAGAAACTTGGGAATAATAACAATAAGTGAAAAGCAAACTGAATCTATAACAACAAAATTCAAAACACACGATTATATAACACTCATAACTTCTGAATGAATAATGCACGCAATATAAAATATTATTTATATTTTTACTAACAAATTGTAAAAAGTATTTAAATATATCTTCTATTGCTTAAAAGAAAAGAAGTAACTAGAATAAATGAAGAAAAGTAGCTAGTCTAATTTAGAATGACTTCAATAATAATAATATGGATGTTCTATGTTTACATGAACATNACCTTCTTACGGCTTTATATATTAATAAAATCGCCCAGTAAATAGTGTATTTATTGCTTTTCTTTTTATAGTACAAAGTATATTATCATAAATAATACTCTATTGATTTAATCGAGCTTCACTTTATTGGGGAAAATTTATAAAAACAAGCGGTATGTGTAAAGGCTAAAGTTTACTGATTGAGTTTGATTTACTTATCTTAGCTTGACGCTATTAGGAGTAAAAATAGATTATGGATTTAACTTGAATTTACTGATCACACCTATTTCACAGCTATGCAAATATTATTTTGCCATTATAGCCTGTTTAAAGATAAATTCTATGTTAATATGAATGGCAAATCGACAAATAGTTTGTATGTCCGTTGGTACGATTATCATTTTTAAACAGCTTGAGGTTTTGTCAGTGCGTGAAATCAAATGGTTCTCAATTTTGTTAATTTTAATATATGAAACAACCTAGCAAATAAATACTAAATGCGTTATAAGTTATAAGTATTTGTTACTGTTTTTTATATATGAATTAATTCGTATGAAAGGTAAATAAAATAAAATAATATGGATGTTCAATGTTTACATGACGCTGCAGTATAGCCAGTGACTCCACTATCTTTTTAATTAAAGATCTACTAATCATTGAACTTATTTAACAGAATTAACAAAATATAAACAAATTATTTAATATTCAAACGTTTATTTATTAAATATTACTTATTAAACTATAATATTTAATGTTATAAGATAGAGATAATAGTATAAACTGTCATTGCCAACATTATAAAAGTAAAAATTTTACCACCTAGGCAGTAAAATCACAATTCTCCGCCTTAAATCAGTTCATTAATGCCTCATTTTGCTGCCGCAAGTGGATAAAATACTTTTATCTACTTGCGAAGGCAAGTACTACTTGCTAGGCATTATTAAACTGATTTCAGGCAGAGAAATGTGATTTTACTGCCTAGGCGAAAAATTTTACTGCCTAGGCATCAAAATTTATTTTAATGCCTAGGCAGTAAAATGTTTACTTTTATAATGTTAGCAATGACAGTTTATACTATGATCTCTATCTTATAACATTAAATATTATAGTTTAATAAGTAATATTTAATAAATAAACGTTTTAATAATAAAATAATTTGTTTATATTTGTTAATTCTGTTAAATAAGTTCAATGTTTAGTAGATCTTTAATTAAAATGATAGTGGAGTCACTGGCTATACTGCAGCGTCATGTAAACATTGAACATCCATATTATTATTATTGAAGTCATTCTAGATTTGACTAGCTACTTTTCTTGATTTATCCTAGTTACTTCTTTTCTTTTAAGCAATAGAATATATTTAAATACTTTTTACAATTTGTTAGTAAAAATATAAATAATATTTTATATTGCGTGCATTATTCATTCAGAAGTTATGAGTGTTATAATCGTGTGTTTTGAATTTTGTTGTTATAGATTCAGTTTGCTTTTGACTTATTGTTATTATTCCCAAGTTTCTTATTTGAACAATAATTTTAGTTAATACATAAGTTATTATCTTTATTAATATGACACCTAGTTATTAACTATGTTATATAAATAAAGATAACATTTTAGCAGTTTCATTTTTCTGCCGCAAGTAGATAAAATATTGTATGCAACAAGGCAGCAAAGGAATCATTTCTGCCTCGTTTATTCATTGCCTGCCTCGACTTCGTCTCGACAGTCAAATAGGTAAATTACCTGCCTCGGCTTCACCTCGGCAGTTAATTATCATAGCCTGTCCTCGCCTTCGGCTCGGAGGCTAATCTAATCACTCGTCAGTAAAATTCCATTTTGCTGCCTAGTTACATAAGTAACTATATTCCTGACCGTTTTAACTACTTTCCTGCCTGTTTTTAATGTTTTAATCAGGGAAATAGTACTTTCCAGCTTGAAAACAGTTAAGTAATGTTTAATTTTGCTGCCGTGAGTAGATAAATAGGTACTATTAATTGCTTTGACTAATTTGTAGGGGAAGCTGCCTTACAATGATCATTGCCCCCAGGATATTCTGGGGAGAAGACATTTCTTTTGGGGTACTAGTTATTTGTTATAGAGCAACACTGTTTTAGTAACCTTCCTTCATCAGCTATCATGTCAGTGTTTATTAAAGAGATATTTAAGTTTTGCCAACTGCCCAAGGTAAGATAACTTA
The DNA here is from genome assembly GCA_001010745.2 of Gerris buenoi. NCBI lineage: Eukaryota > Metazoa > Arthropoda > Insecta > Hemiptera > Gerridae > Gerris > Gerris buenoi. The sequence goes on along the minus strand of KZ653156.1, from coordinate 44,032 downwards.
TTTGATCTCCCTGACAAAGAGAATACCCAGGCATGAGGGAAAGCAATTATAATTATATTTCAACACCAAAACCATTCCAGTAATCATATGTACTGGGTGATTCATTTTTAATGTAAAAAAAAAAGTTAGATAGGGCACCTTACATAGGACCATACCTCGATTTTTACTCATTCCTCATTCTGCAGCCATAGCCACATTCAAATTTTTCAAAAACATCGAGAAAAATTTAAGAACGTACATTATTTTCAATTTAAGCCACAACAATAAATAAACAGTATTTTAGAGGTCATAAAATTCCACTTAAAATGACAACACTTGTTTCAGGAGTTCAAAAATTTTGAAATCAATAATTTTAATAATTTCACATAATAAATACAGAATACTAATAATAATATTACTAATATAACCTGGCTTATGAGAGGGCTTTCCGAATAGTTCGTCTTCACTCGACTCAGGTTCCTGTTAAAAATATAAAATTATTATAATTATAGAAACTTTTTTAATTGATACAAACAGTGAAGGAGATTAGTTGGAATAAAAGTCCGTGATGGGTGATAAGTAGAGTTCGGATCGATATGCACTTAAAAACCTCAATATATGCATATGAAAATTGCGAAATATGCAAATAATATATATGCAACTTATCCCAAAAATATATGCACTAAAATATGCACTTATCCCAAATATATGCACTCAAATATGCACTTATCTCAAATATATGCACTTATTCCTAATATATGCACTTAAAAATGCATTTATTTTATATAATATATTTTAAAAATAATGAAAATGTACCATTATTTTACAATGAATTTTTAATTAATTACTTAAATTTAGGAAACAGTAAGAAAATTTGTCTGAACTACAAAAACTTCCTCTAAATTTGTAATCTTAAAATTTCGTGTGCGGTCGGAAAGAACCATTTTTAAACGTGAAAACGTTCTCCCAATACAACGTTGCACGACAATACTGGAATATATTTTAGGGAAGCGACGTCAGCTTCTATTTCGTCTCTACCCTCCGCCCCTTTCAGGATGCGGGTGACGTTCTCCACAGTGGTCCAGCCCGGATTACGGTGGAGAACTGCGTCCATTTTTTGTCTAAGTCTTTCCCTAATCGGACCCAGTTTTTCAATTATAATTGGAAGGTCCCTGAAATAAGCTTTAATAAATGCCAATCTCTGAATTAAGGGCACTCTTTGCTTTTGGGATTGCCTAATTTGCCGAATCTCCGAAGCCCTCTGACCTTAATGAAATACTCTAATGCATGTGTTGTGCATTCATTTGGTTAACGAAGTTATTTTAATCCGATAATAAGGGCAGCACTCTATATATAAATCGTCAGCGGTAGCTTTGTCCGGGATTAAGTCGAAAAACAAGAAAACAAGCCTTTTTAGGGTATCAACCAGTAGTGACGGGTAAACCCCCTGTCCTAGCAGAAGCTTAAGACAGGGGGTACGTGCACCATTACACAGTGAATGATCTAATCCTCAAAAGGGTTTTGGTACCTAGATAATATAATATGTTTGACTAGAAACATGATATAAAATATAGACCTTAGTGGAAATTTCTCTCAAAAAGTAGAATATTTATGCGAAAATATTCAGTAATATGCACTTATGCCGGAAATATGCAATTATATGCAATACTACCCGAAATATGCAAAATATGCAATTTTAAATTTGAATTTATAGTGGCCTAGTTTATTCTAAACATCATAATTCGTAAAGAAAAATCAATTGGGGCAATAAAAAAAAAAAAATGCAAATATGCAAAATCCGAACTCTAGTGATAAGTGTGGTTTACGTATTTAATATCAAAGCTTTCGCCTAAGGGAGCCGGAGTTTCATTTGTGATCTACAAAATAAGAAATCGTTAACTAATAACAATTGAAAATTATAAAAATATAATAAAATTAGTACAGAAAATCTTACCGAATCAGGTGTAAATAATAAGTAAACTCAAAAATTAACAGCATTATTGTAGAACACATTATTATAACTTTCTTAAAATTATTATAACTTTTTGGAACGAAGTTCCTTATGGCACGTTCTAGAGCCCGGGAGTGAATCCGAAAAAAACGACCAAAATCACCGTCAAGCAAAATCCGTCACGAAATCTATAGATGACGATAACTTGTGTAAAAGTTGACCGATTTAGTTGAAATTTGGTACACATGTTCATTTTACCAATGCCCAGCACAAGTTCGTTGGACAACGTTATCCGCCCAAGCGTTCACGCGCAACGCTCGCGTAAACGTAAGCTTTAAATTTAAAATTGGAATTTTTGGACGGGAAAAAATTCTAAATTCATCTGTTTAATGAGACAAACAACTTTTTAATATATATTTTTTTTAATAAATCGAACATCAACACTGCTATGAAGTGATAAAGATCGCAAAGCGGACCTAAACGATTAAAATAAAGAAAACAACGTTTTTGCCGATATCTTACGTTTTAACTCAACGATTTGAATGAAACTTTGTATACATCACCTATAGTATAATTGAAACAAGCATGTAAAATTTCAACCCGTTACAAGCAGAAGTTTTTATGAGTTATTGATTTATATTTTTTATTTTAATATTTAATTGGAGTAATATCCCGACGAGGTCTGAGAGGACAGTTCTTTTTCGTTCTACAACCATCTGCTTTAACTATAAATTCAAATAAACTATCATTACCTTTTTTCTCAATATGCAATACATTATTTATTGAAAGACGCTCGCTTCAAAGATGATAAAAATCTTTTCATTTAATTTTGCCTTAACTCCGCTAGTACAAATATGTAGTTATTTACTTTTAATTTTGTCTCTTTTCTAACCACCTTTTTAATTTTGTCTCTTGTTCTTTTCTTTCCACCATGTATAAGTAGTTTTTACTGTGACTTTATAATTTATATTTAATGAAAAGCATAAGGAACTTCGTTCCCATCGGGTGACCCACGACACCACACGTATTTTTTTTTAAATAATATTATTTAACATAATTAACAAAAATACCTACTCTGGAAATGTAAGAATAATATAAAAATTTAACACATAATGACTTTTGAGGTGAATGAGTAAGGTGCGGAAAACAGCTAGGATAAACAGGTTAGGAAATAGTGGAGATGATTTACTGGGTTATCCCGGGAGGTTAAGCAACTATAGCAACTTTTTTAATTGCGTTCCAATATGTGCCCAATAACTACACTTAAGACATACTTAACTGCTTATTATGCTGACTGGAGTACTTATTTCGCTTGAACACTTGGATAATGTCCATAGTATGATACAAAATCGGTCCGAGACAACTCCAACTTTCTCATATACGAGTTCACAATTACCTAGCCCAGTGTTTTCCATATATTAGTTGTCGAGTTTTCGTAGGTAAATTTAATTATTTTTGGGCATTATATTAAAATGTATTATAAAAAAATACGTGTGGTGTCGCGGGACACCCGGTAGGAACGAAGTTCCTTATGCTTTTCATTAAATATAAATTATAAAATATAACATCACACTGCTAAGTATACGACGTATAACTTGGAGTTAACGAAAAATTAAAACAACAATATTATATTTTATTTTTATTTATTTATTTATTTTATAATGCTTTAATCGTAAAATCAGACTTCTAAGTATACGATTCTAACTACATTTATACATAGCGGAGTTATAAAACAGACAAAACTAAAAGAGATAGGACGCTAACTACCAGTGATAACAATTAAAAACAGATTTTTTAAGCAAATTAAAATCAGATTTTTTTTTCTTTTGTTTATTTAATTTATAATGGTTTATAAGTATACCCAATACTGATTTAAAATATGAAATAAATATTTTTGAATCTATAAGAAAATTATTATTAGTATAATTATCACATAAAACTTATTACTAAAATCCCTTGTTACGCTTATGAGCAATACTATTTTATTAAATCAATTTATACTTACATATTAACGGTTTTGCTGGTTAATAATTTAACACAGTCGACACTTTCTGACGATTCCATTTTAAATAATATACGAATACTTTTCTCAATGATAGAAACAATAATTGAATAATTGAAAAAAAAGGCTATGTTTTGAGTGTAAATAGCGAGCTTGACAGGAAGAAGGAGTAAAAGAGAAAGAGTATAGTGTGAGAGAGATGGAAAGATAGAAGAGTTGGGATAGCGCAGGCAAGGATACCACAGGGTCAATCCATACGAAGTGGTCCAAAAATAAAATTGTTGGTTGCTCGACCATTTTAGAAAAAAATTATATTTTCCCTGTTTTTTCCCTCATATTTAAGGTGTTCAAAACGATGCTTAAAAAATTTTTATCTTAAACCGTTTAGGTATGGCGGCCATTTTTGCTTTCCTTCGCACGCTAATTTGTGTGTTTGTGGGCATTTACGTCAACGCTCATATCTCCTAAACTATTTGTCCTAGAAGGCTGAAACAAAAACCAAATTAAAGGTAATTGCCCAGTGTTTAAATTAGGTTATGTCCATATTTCACCTAGTAATTTTCCTTCCAAGAGAAAACTTCACCTGAAGTTAGATATAAAAATCAAGAAAATTTCGCTTTTCGGAAATTTTTTTCTGAAGGAAGGAGTTATATATACAGCTTGATATTTTTTATGTGAATAGGCATATATCAGTAGCATTACCCAAAAAAATATCAATGATAAAACTTGAATACTTTTATTTATATAAATTTTTGAAAATTGAAATTTTTGAAAATTTGCCATTTTTGGGCCTCTATATCTCCGATGGGGCTGAATCGAAAATTCTGAAATTTGCACAACTTACAGGGCTCTTGTATTAGGTCAACCGAAATAAAAAATCATTTTGTATATTTGGGTAGCAAAAAAGTTATGCAAGCTCAAAAATGCAGAAAAAAGTTACGTGATAAAGTCGTTTTTGCACGCTTTATGGCTGATCGACATTTATTTTTTTGATGTAAATTTGTTTTATTTCCATTATTCAATTGGTTTGACATAGCCTGGATTCGTTAAATTCAAAAATATTTTTTTTAAAAATGTTATAGCCCTGCTATTAAAAATACAAACATTGCAGTGTGCCTCTAAGACTCAGTCTGTTACTTTTGAATAGGGCAGTTGTTATCATTGGGGTTAATTTTTAATTAATTTGTGTAAAGGGAATAACACTCATAAATCTGTTGTATTTTCATATAGTATAAAAATTAGTTTACAGCACTACCTAGTTATTTAAATTAACTGCAACTGACTGAGACTTAAAAACGTTTTCCATTGTTTTGCCATCTTCACCATCTGTTGATCCAAACTTTGGACTTCAGTTAGCATTGCTATTAATAATCACTTTGAAAAAAATTGTAAAATAGGCCTGCAGTTGCACAAGATAAGAATTAACATATTTTTAATCAATGTTACTATATAATTACGATAAGAATGTGATTATTACACATCTGCAATGTTTTTTTCAAATTGGTATTTAATAGCAGGGCTATAAAATTTTTTAAAAAAGATATTTTTGAATTTAACGAATCCAGGCTATGTCAAACCAATTGAATAATGGAAATAAAACAAATTTACATCAAAAAAATAAATGTCGATCAGCCATAAAGCGTGCAAAAACGACTTTATCACGTAACTTTTTTCTGCATTTTTGAGCTTGCATAACTTTTTTGCTACCCAAATATACAAAATGATTTTTTATTTCGGTTGACCTAATACAAGAGCCCTGTAAGTTGTGCAAATTTCAGAATTTTCGATTCAGCCCCATCGGAGATATAGAGGCCCAAAAATGGCAAATTTTCAAAAATTTCAATTTTCAAAAATTTATATAAATAAAAGTATTCAAGTTTTATCATTGATATTTTTTTGGGTAATGCTACTGATATATGCCTATTCACATAAAAAATATCAAGCTGTATATATAACTCCTTCCTTCAGAAAAAAATTTCCGAAAAGCGAAATTTTCTTGATTTTTATATATAACTTCAGGTGAAGTTTTCTCTTGGAAGGAAAATTACTAGGTGAAATATGGACATAACCTAATTTAAACACTGGGCAATTACCTTTAATTTGGTTTTTGTTTCAGCCTTTTAGGACAAATATTTAGGAGATATGAGCGTTGACGTATATGCCCACAAACACACAAATTAGCGTGCGAAGGAAAGCAAAAATGGCCGCCATACCAAAACGGTATAAGATACAAATTTTTTACGCATCGTTTTGAACACCTTAAATATGAGGGAAAAAACAGAGAAAATATAAATTTTTTCCAAAATGGTCGAGCAACCACCTCTGGACCGGTCCATATGGATTGACCCCACAGCGAAATATAGTAGTGGGGAAATCACTCTACATTCCACCTACAAACACCACACTCCCGACATCAACTTATAAAAATTTTAAAATATATTTTTTCATTGTAAAAAAAACTGCTGCTTGTATCAGTTTGAAATTTCACATGCTTGTTTCAATTGTACTATAGGTGATGTGTACAAAGTTTCATTTAAATCGTTACGTTAGAACGTAAGACATCGGTAAAATGTTGTTTTCTTTATTTTAATCGTTTTGGTCCGCTTTAATAAATTTAGCGATCTTTATCACTTCATAGCAGTGTCGGTGTTCGTTTTACTAAAAAATGTATTTGAAAAAGTTTGTCTCATTAAATAGATGAATTTAGAATTTTTTCCCGTTCAAAAATTCCAATTTTAAATTTGACGCTTACGTTTACGCGAGCGTTGCGCGCGAACGCTTGGGCGGATAACGTTGTCCAACGAACTTGTTCTTGGCATTGGTCAAATGAAAATGTGTACCAAATTTTAACTAAGTCGGTCAACTTTTACACAAGTTATCGCCATTTTCGGTAGATTTCGTGACGGTTTTTGCGTGACGGTGATTTTGGTCATTTTTTCGGATTCACTGCCGGGCTCCAGAACGTGCCATAAGGAACTTCGTTCCAAAAATAACTTCTTCTCGGCGGGGATTCAAATTCAGCCTCTCTCCATCCGCGTTTAAAGCTATTTCTCAGGAACTACAGTCTATAAGATTAGAGTTGGCACATTTAACAGGTGGGAAAATTTTGACGGAAACGATTTTATTGGTCCCCCATGTTGAATGCAACTTCAGAAAAAAATGCTCTACTCTACCCCTGTTCGACCAAAAAAATATAACAAGGCAACACCTATTTTCCCTTTTTTTAATGAAATGTAAAGCTTTAACCAAGCTTTTTTATAATGAAATGTATAAATAAATCATTGAAAAAAATGGAATGACAGTTGTAACCAAGGACGGTGTATTGAGGATGCCTAAATGCGGGAAGCGGGACCAGCCCCTTGAATGTGTGACGTAACGTGAGACCAGAACTACCCAAGGATCTTATATAAAGCGGATAGAGGGTTGCGGCAAAAAAGTGACCCTATGGAGATATGTAAAATATGAGCTCCAATGGAACAAATTACCTTCCTCTTGGTTATGGGTTACCATGAAACGTGCGGCAGGTTATCAATAATCAACAGAAAGTTGTACTTTCCCTTGCGTTATACTAACTTTCCATCCGCTTTATATAAGATCCTTGAAACTACCTTACTACTAAAGCAACTCTCTATACTCGTACAACCAGACTTAGTTTTCTGTTAATATTTTCAGCTCTAGTGATCAGATAATTAAGAATTAGAATTATTGCTGTATTAATTGTGATAGCAACATATTGAATTTATAAATTTTAATTAAATTAAACAAATGGATCCGTAGAAAAGAAGCACGAACGTAAATCACAAATATTCATTTTTATCAGAATACATATTATTGTTGACAATAAAAATAATATGGACAATAGCCAGATAGAAAAACTAAATTAAAAGTTTATTTTTACTATTATACATTTAATTATTTCTATATTAACTGTATTTATTATTATTATTTTTTTATAAAAGTGATTTATTAACAATGGAGTTTTAAAAGTTAGTTTACAATTTTTCTCATTTTCCTTAGTCGTATTATTTCATTTTATTGTGTTGAAACACATTGTTTAAATAATTCATTTTGTATTATTAATTTCCCCATTTTGTTGTTTTTGAAATGTATAGTTCATAATCTTAATAAAAAATAGTTAGGATAATTGAAGGATAGGGAATTGTCGAATTGTTTATGAGACAGGAGTAAAGGAGATAGACGTAAGTTGTACTGTGGCTATACGCCGGGGAAGAGTGACGTCACTTACGTAAAATAGTGTGTGTTGTTAGGTTAGCTGGCTCATAATATTGAATGTACCACTGGGTTTTATCAGTGCTATTTTACTTTATTATTATTTTTTAATCAATTATGTGTTTTATCATCTATAATGTATACATTTATTGGCTTATTAATGATGTTACTGATATGTGATAAGGTTAAAAACAGTTAAAAA
>KZ653156.1:0-12237 GCA_001010745.2 Gerris buenoi | reverse complement strand
TTTTTTTTTTATTTTAAGTTAAAATCTGTCAAAAATGCCTGAAGCCGAAATTACTATTACGGCAGCAGCGCAGATGGAACAATGCCGCGCAATACATTTAAATAGCGTGATGCAGGCTATCGCAGCAGTGCCACTTTTCGACGGATCACCAGGAGACCTAGAATTTTTTATAAAAAGAATGGATCTCATCGTTCATCAGCTGGTACAGAGACCGATGGATGAAGCCACCAACGGTTATATTTTAGGTTATTTCTATAGCCGCATTTCGGTCGAAGTGGTTCTTGAAATCGGAGCGTCTTGCGATACACCGTGGGATGAGGTGAAGCGACTGCTGAGGGAACGATACGGAGGGGCCGCTAGATCAATTCCTAGGCTTATCATAAGGGAAGTTCTTATCGGAAGGGAGCCTAGTGAAACGGCCACCAAGTACGCTAAGACGGTAATGGTTGGTTTTCGCAAGGTAAGCAACCGTATCCGCGAGGCGGCTCCCAGCGTAGAAGAGGCTAAGATCCGCACGGCCATGCTCGAAGAGTTGGCTCAAGAAATAATTGGTAACAATTTACCAAAACGAGTGCGGCAGAGGGTCAAAATTACTAAACCAAAGACCCTGGAAACTCTCGTCAAGACCATTGAAGACGAGGAAAACGAAGAAAAGAGGACCGGTGGGAGGAAAACCGGAGACAGAATCGTCGTCCACCAACTCAGGTATACCAAGCAGAACAGGGATGGAAAACAGCAGAACCTCGCTACCGAAAGAAAACAACCCAGGATAAACCACAAGGCTACTACACGAGGAAACCAGCGGAAAGGCGAAGTAGTGAACACATCGCCAAACACGACTACGGTCAGGCAAGGAGGACACCAGGAAGAACGGGCAGGTGTTATGAATGTGGTGAAATAGGCCACTTCGCAAGGGAATGCCCCTGGATATTTCGTCGTGCGGAGCGGCAGCCTCAGTTTCGTTCATATGCTGAAGCAGCTCGCCGGAACCGACCGGAGCCCATGGAGGTTAATGCAGGGAGTGCCTCTGAAACAAAGTGGAAAAGAGACACCAGTGCCGATGAGGGATCGGACAGTGAGGGGGTGCCACAGAGAACAGGGAAATGGTCCAGACAGCGGAAAAATGAGGTCCAAGGACACAAAAAACGAGGTTCGGAGCTAAGTGGTGGATCTGACCGCGAATGAGGTTTCAGATGGAAGAAAATGGGCAGCAGTGAGAGTAAAGGAACAAGAAAAACGAGCACGAAAAATATGAAAGGTAAGTTGCCCATTATTTTTAATGATGACTGGAAGGTGCGATGCCTAGTCGATTCAGGAAGTACAAGCACGCTAGTCAGCAAGAAAGCGCTCAAGGCAGGGAGAGTTAGAAGCGAAGTTTATCCGTGCCAGTGTGTTATGACTACGGTCGCCGGAGAACGGACCCTAGAAGGCGAAGTCGAGATTGGTCTAAAACCCCTTACGGGAATAGGGAAGAAGGTGATTGCTCACGTGGTACCAGTGTTAAGTGGGAAGTATGATCTCATCATAGGTTGTGATGTATTAGAAAAGGTGGGAGCCCAGCTACATCGGGGGAAAACTAAGTGGAAGATCTTGTTGGGAAAGAAGAAATATGCAGTTGAGGAACTGGCAGAACTAGGGAAAGGGTTTATTGGTGCACTTGGACTGGAGAGTGGCGAGATATGTCAGATATTCCTAAAAGAATTTTCCGATGTGTTCCACCAGGAGGGACAAGCGTTGACAGCCACTGGCAGAGTCAGACACGACTTGGAACTAGACTCGTCGCGGCCAGTTTATGTGAAGCCTAGACGGTATCCGCAGGTAATGCGAGAGGTGATTAAAGAGCAAATAGCGGAGCTGCTAGAGACTGGAGTCATTCGTCACAGCACATCAGAATTTAATAGTCCAATATGGGTGGTCCCTAAACAAAGCTTAGAGGAAGGAAAACCTAGGTATAGGATGGTTGTTGACTTCAGAGAACTGAACAAGCGAACTAGGACCGAGAGGTACCCTCTACCTAGACTAGAAGACATATTAGACAGAATGAGTGGGTCCACAATATTCAGCGTCATCGACCTCAAGGCCGGATACCACCAAATTAGAATGAGAGAAGAGGACATCCATAAGACGGCTTTCAGCTTCGAACGCGGGCACTACGAATTCTTGCGCATGCCATTCGGCCTGAAAAATGCCCCTGCGACATTCCAGCGCCTTATGGATGAGTTCCTGGAGGGTCTTAGCGACGAATATTGTCAAATTTACATGGATGACATCGTGGTCTTCAGTGCTGACCTAGATCAACACCTAATGCACTTACGACAGCTGGGGAGAAGACTTAGAGAATTCGGATTGAAGGCTTCACCTGAGAAATCGAACCTGTGCCTCAGGGAGGTAAGATATATGGGACACATTATTTCTGGACAAGGAGTCCGGCCCAACCCCGAAAAGATTGCCGCCATCAACGATTTATCTGTACCAAAAGGCCTAAAAGAAATCCGTCGGTTCCTAGGCATGGTAGGGTACTACAGAAGGTTTATTCCGGGATTTGCTGAGCTTGCAAGACCGTTGACAGTTTCTACGAGGAAAGGTGGGAATAAAAGTAGCGAGGAGGAAGTTGGCGTAAGTGTGAAAGCATTCAAACATGCCCTGTGTAATGCACCCGTATTAAAATACCCTGAGTTTGATAAGGAATTTATCATCACAACAGATGCTAGCCAAGTGGCCATGGGAGCGGTGTTAGCCCAGGAGGAAGAAGGACAAGAAAAGCCAATAGCGTACGCAAGTAAACAATTCACACCGGCGGAGGAAAGATACAGTGCGATCGAAAGGGAACTGTTAGCCGTAGTATGGGCGGTCGAGCAATTCCGACCCTACGTGTTCGGACGGAAGTTCACCATAAAGACAGACCACAAACCACTTTTATGGGTACATAAGCTCCAAGAAACTTCCGCCAGGGTGACCAAGTGGAAAGAGAAGCTAGCTGCTTACGACTTTGAGGTAAGACATGTTAAGGGCACTGAGAACGTGGTAGCCGACTGCTTGTCGCGTCCTATTGAGGTGGCTACAGGGGAACTTACCCCATCACGAGTGAAACTGGAAACAAGAAATCAAGTCGTTAACAAGCACCGACATCAGCTCATCCTGGAGAAAGGTAACAGATTATCAAGGAAACTTCATCAGTATGGACCAATAACGACTGCTACAGTACAACGAGGAACTAGGACAAAGCAGGATGATTGGGTGAAATTCCTTAACGAGATGTTGCATCGAGGAAAGGAGTATGCAGTTTATTCTGAGGACACATCGTGGTTAGAGGACCTTGAAAAAGCGTGGAAGGAAGGACAGTTAAATGAAGGAGTCCATCTAGTAATTTACAGCTCTAGAGTAACGACCGTTGAGGACCCGAGAGAACAGCATAAGATAATTAAAAGTTACCACTCGGGTAAAACAAACCATCGAGGCTTAGCGGAAACACTTGCTAGACTGGAAAGGGAATACTATTGGTTGGGAATGAAAAAGACAATAGAAGATTTCATACGAGATTGCCCAGTATGCGGTGTGGCAAAGTACGACAGAGCCCCATTACGGACAGAACAAATGCTAACCCCAACACCTGAGAACCACGGTGAGGTAGTAGAAGTAGACATCTTCTATTTTAACAAACAGAAGGTGCTCACCACCATTGACGTATTTTCAAAATTAGCTTCTGCCAGAATAATACCCAATAAATCCGCTGAGACAATCAGACAAGGACTTCTTTGGTACACAGGTCAGCAGGGATGCCCGAAGGAGTTTAGAATGGATCGTGGATGTGAGTTTGTTAATGCAAAAGTGAAAGATCTTCTGAAGGAATTAGGTATAGCTGTACACTTCACAACAACAGGGCATAGTCAATCACACGGTACAATCGAACGTCTGCATAGTACGCTAACAGAGCATCTCCACTTGTTACACATAGGCAAAGGAATGGAAGGCGAGGAAGCTTTAGCTAGGGCAGTGTTGGCCTACAACGAAAGCATTCACTCAGCAACAGGATATACACCACTGGAGGTTGCAATGGGAAAAGTAAACCCTATGGAGATCAGAAGGAGACTCCAAGAGGAGAAACAGCGACGGGTAACAACTTACAATCACCGTTTAACGGATAAGCGGGCGGAGCAAATTAACGTGGGTATGCGCGTCTATCGACGAAACCCATGCAAGCGAAGGAAATCTGATGTACGTTTCTTAGGACCTTACAGAGTTGTGGAGGTACTTGACAAAAATAGAATAAAGGTGGTTTTGGAAAAGAAGGGAGCTCGACCTGTAGTGGTTCATCGGCAAGACTTAAAAAGTACTGTCCCTCAAGACTACGGATTACCATTATAATTATGTTTATTTGTTATATAAGTTTATTTGTTATATAGGTTTATTTGTTATATAGGTTTATATGTTGTTTTGTTAATTTATTTGTTTCTTTTTTTTATTATTATTGTTTCGTCATTTTTTTTTTATTTATTTAATGTCCATTCAAGTTTTTTTTCTCTCTTTTCTCTACTTAGTGTTATAAAGGAGATAGTGAAGACTAGGAGGGGGGAGTTAAGGACCCCTAGGATAACACCTCTATATTTAGTCTTCCCTATCACCTTGTTTGTTTTGTTTACATGTCACCTAGCTGTCACTTTCAATAAATAAAGCCAGTCTTGTTTTGACACTCGTGTAGAAAGGGTGTTGTTTTGTGAAATAAACATTTATCTTACTTAAAAGACTTTAATTGATCTCAGTCTAATTAATTTATATATATTAATTGTTGTATAATATCCTTATGTATTATAATAAAATTATAATATATAATTTTAATGTTGTTTTCACGTTTTTCTTCATTATTCGCTAAGAATTTATGAAAATATTTTATTAATTGAAATGATGTTTCTTTGATAAGTTATCTGACTGTGGCGGCATTGTAAACTCTTGTTTATAAATATGTATGTTGCGTATATTTAATAAATTATTTATATCATATGCATTACTTAAATAAGGGTTATTGTGCTATTTCATATTTTTATTCTCTTTCTAGAACTTAAGTTTCACTTCTAACGCGTGAGAGTTTTAGAAATATTTTTCTAGGAAGGTGAGCTTTGTAACAAGTACCCCACACTACCCTTTTCCACTTATCTTCAAAAATGACATTCATCATGATTAATAAATTCCTTAATATTGAGTACTTTATTGAAATACTTTAGTGATAGAGCCACGCGAAGCCATTTACTACATTTCAATTGTTTTCTGATTGTGCATTTTATGACTCTAGGTGAGGGAAGAATGAAGAGAGACGCGGTTGATCCTCTTTCCGTTACTTCTGAGTATTGTCCCTATTACAAAGCGATGGGATTGGGATTATATTCTGGATATAATTGTGAGAAGCGTGGCCGTGTGACTGACGATTGGCAGCCAGCTCAACGTATTCCCAATTAAAATTTAATGATGATTATGATCCCTAATGACATTAAAATATATTATAATTTATTTTTTATTTAGTTAATTACAATAAATTACGATTAAAACCAGCTTCTTATTTCATTTTAACCTTCTGTATTTTGATTCTGGACTGAGTTATTCTCCAAAGTGTAGCAGTGAGTCATCATAATGAGGTTTAATTTAGTAACTAACCAAAGTTTTCACACGAAAAAATTGTAAATTAAACAATTTGACCGGTTTTGGCAGTCGTAAATTAGCCTTCTTTAGATAGCCTACAAACAAAGTGACACTCAAACTGAAGCTATATGAAACAAATAAACATTAGGCTGTAAAACAGAATTGAAACAATAATTAAAAAGACCAGTCATGCACCATGACTAGTGAAGTTGTTGAAAGCAGGTTGGTGGCACTGCTTTTCCCACCTTATTTGTAATTTGTGCTTATCATTGTTTGCGTCCTTGATTGTTTGCTTCCTGAATCTAGATAACCTTCTATTTAAGTTAAATTGCAATTCTTATTTTTGTTTTGAATATTGAATATCCAATATTTGCTATAAATGTGCTAACAATTATTGTTACATTATAAAATAATATTAAAAAAATCCAGTCATGCACCTTGACTTAATGAGCAAATTTAAAAGAAATCTGCGTATTCTATGATAATATAGAAATATTTTGGTTTAGAATTTGGATGGGTGAAAAAAAAAAAAAAATGGTACACACGGGTAACAAAAGTCAAAATAGTATTTACCCTTAAAGATGCAAGCTCTTTAAGACTACAGTAATTGTTTTTATGTACACTTAGGCCCCGATTTACCAATGAGCAGACTGGGCAATTGCCCAGTGCGGCAATTTCTGGGGGGCGGAAAATTTTCGGATTATTTTATATTTTTTTTTATAATTATTATTTCCAGAACAACGGTAAAAAAAGAAAGGAAGCGTCAACTAACTTGCGTAGCGTATTAGGCCACGCATTTTTCCGAAGTTGTTACCGAGTATGCTAAGAAAAAAATCTGGAAAACAGTACATCTACTTGTATTAACTAAAAGATTCAAGAAAAATATAGAAAATAATTATATTACAGGCTATTCACTTACTATAATTCAATTCGTAAAAAATTTGACTTTTTCCTTAGTTTCAAAATTATAATGTTTGTTTCAATAACAAGATGTGGATAATTCCTAAGGTATTATATTTCATTTTCATATCGAAGTATTTATTTCGTTTGTTTTATCTTTTTTTTTATTGGTAACAAAAGTTATAACACAATTTTAATCCACGTGTTTATTTATTAAAAAAAAAAAAAAAAATGATCTTACACTTTAATAATTTCAAGATAAATAGTTATTTATGTAACTAGGCAGCAAAATGGATTTTTTCTGACGAATGATTAAGTTAGCCTCCGAGCCGGAGGCGAGGTCAGGCTATGGAAGTCTATTCAGCCGAGGCAGGCAATATATATATAAATGAGGCAGAAATGTTTCCTTTGCTGCCTTGTTGCATACAATATTTTTCCTACTAGCGGCAGAAAAAAATGTCCTATAAATAATTTTTATTTCATAATACTTACTTATCAAATACTATTATTGAACTATGTATTTAAATTAAAAAAACAAAAAAATCAAATGTTACAAATATAAAAAATGAATTGACAGATATACAGTAAATAGATGATAATAGACGGGCTGCAGTGTTGCCATTAATTTAATTATTTAAGATTATTTTAAGACCTACTATTTGAAGATTAAGAGCGCAAGTGGAGTTGATATTAATAGAATAATAGAAATGAAAGCCTCTCCACTAATCATATGTTTATTTCACATTCAGAACTAGCTTTCATTACTTTTTTCCTTACCTTTTTAGCGGCACTGATGATGGCCGAGAGGCCGAAAGCTAGTTCTGAATGTGAAATAAACATATGATTAGTGGAGTGGCTTTCATTTCTATTATTCTACCTACTATTTCTATAATATTTTTATTTATTTTTTATCTTTTTACTCCATTCTATTTTATAAATTAATCTATTATAAGTACTTATAAACCTTATTTTTATAAATTTGAAATATTTTTAAAGTAAATTGTTCAAATAATTTAGGTTAAAGATTACATAAAACAAGAGGTTGTTTTGTTTATTTATTTGAAGCGGGGAATGTGGGCGTGGCTTAGCCTGAAAAAATCCTCAGCAAAACACGATTTTGCCGCCTAGGCAGCAAAATCGCATCGTAAAGTTTTCTTGAAACCTCAGAGAAATTAATTTCCATGCCTAAAAACAGTTCAATAATGCGTAATTTTGCTGCCGCTAGTAGGAAAAAAGAACTTTATATATGTACTACGTTTTTAAATGTTCTGTTGAATAATACTGAAATGATTAATATATATTTTTCATTGTTATATAATATAATGTTAGTGAAAAATATAGTTCCGAATTTAAATCTGGTTGTCAGACGTCACTTAATTAATTTATTTGTTTATTTTTCCTTTTTCGCTGTCATTCAATGTTTACCTCTAATAAAAAAACACAAATTTGAAACCCGTCAAAATGAAGATTGCCAAAATAATTGGATGTGACAAAACAAATAAAATAACTCGTCGCTACGACCTGGAAGTTGCGCCGGAGACTGTTTGGGTTCAGATCAATCTACCGAATAGGAAGTCTATTTTTCTTGGCTGTGCGTATTTTCCTGATCACCTCAAATGCTCTGCTATTCACATTCAATTTGAAGCCCTGTCTGATATTATTCCCAACAATGCCAGTGTACTTTTTCTTGGTGACTTTAATTGTCCTGACATAGACTGGGAATCCTTGTCATACGTTGGCCAACGCTCAGATAAAAAGGAAAGAGCCGCCTGTATAACTAGTTTCTGTTCTGCGCTTGACCTCTCACAGGCTAATAGGGTTTGCAACAGCTATGGTCAGATTCTGGATCTTGTTTTATCCGATTACCCTGATGTTGCTGTTAGTCGTCTAGTCGAACCTCTTGTTCACGAAGATGCGTACCACCCTTGCTTAAGAGTAGTAATTTGTCATTCTAAATACGCTTTTGATACGCCCTCCCTTAATACCTTTCGACGGGACTTCACTAATGGTGATTATGACGGGTTATCTACAACCATCGCTGCAATGGACTGGTCCGAAATCTACGCTTCTAACGACGTAAACCACTGTGTCACTCTGCTTACCAGTAGTATTCAAGATGCTCTCAACCAGTTTATACCTACTGTCTCAGTTAAACATTCTAGCTTCCCTTCTTGGTTTTCCGGTACATTAAAATATTTGATAAGTAAAAAAAACTATAACAATAGAAAATACATCAAAACTAAAAAGCGATTATATTTTAATTATTTTTGTATTTTTCGTAAACTCTCTAAATATCAATATAAGTTGGACTATAATATTTTTATTCAGCGAATTAACAATAATTTGAAACGTAACAGTAATTACTTTTGGCGACATATCAATAGTTTTAAAAGTTCTCATGTTTCTAGTTCTAGTCTTAAACTTAAACATAATAATATCCTTACTTCTGATACTTCTGTTATTGCTAACTTATTTGCCCAACATTTCAGTTCTGTGTTTGTTCCTTCCTCTTCCTTCACACCTACTCCTAATCCTACTCCTGTTAATCCTATTAGGGTCTCATCCGTCACTTGTCATGTTGTCTCTCAGGCTATTAAAACTCTGAAACCTACTAAAACGAGTGGTGATGATTCCATCCCTTCCTTCTTTGTTAAAGGATGCGGGGAATATTTTGCGCCTATTCTCACTTATATTTTTAATTTGAGCTTGGACACTATGGTTTTTCCGTCTTCTTGGAATTCTGCCCTTGTTGTACCAATTTTTAAGTCGGGTGATCGCTTGTCGGCATCTAATTATCGTCCTATTTCCTTGTGCAATGTGTTTTGTAAAGTCTTCGAACGGGTAATCCATCTTTCCCTAGCTCCTCAGATTGATTTACTTCTTAATCCTCGTCAACATGGCTTCCGTCCAAATCACTCCACTTCATCAAACCTTGTTTCCTTTCTTTCTTTGGTCGGTTCCTCCATCAGTAATGGCACCCAAGTTGACGCAGTTTATTTTGATTTTGTCAAAGCTTTTGACCGTGTAGACCATGGTATTCTTCTTCATAAGTTACAATCCATCAACCTCCATCCTTCTCTAGTCTTGTGGTTTCAATCCTACCTCTCCCTTCGTTCCTGCTCTGTACGTCTTGGTCCTGTTACCTCCTCCTACTATCTTGCTTCCTCTGGAGTCCATCAAGGCTCCATCCTTGGGCCCCTTCTATTTAACATTTTCATCAACGATATCTCTCGTAGCATCAAGCATTGTTGCTTTGATCTGTTTGCTGACGATCTTAGGATCTATCTTCCCATTACCAATGGTAACTGCTCGTGTGCCTTGTTGCAAGAAGACATCGCTTCTATAAATATTTGGTCTTCTGAAAATTGCATGGAGCTGCATCCTGGTAAAAGCCTAACCATTTCCTTTTCCCGTTCCTCTTCTGTTATTGCCTATCCTTATTCCCTTGGGGTTGTCCTCCTCTCCCGTGTCGATGCAGTTCGTGATCTCGGGGTAATTATCGACTCTAAACTTAAGTTTGATAAGCAGCTAGAAGCTATAACTAAGAGAGCTCTTAGCACCCTAGGCTTGATCCGTCGCATCTCTCATTGCTTATCTCTTGACTGTTTCCTCCATCTTTATAAATCCCTTGTTCGTCCTTGTCTTGAGTATGTCCCTCCCGTGTGGAATGTTTATGGCGTGACTAAGTCTAGAGTGATCGAGAATGTGCAAAGGTATTTTATTCGTGTATGTTATCGTAGGTATATGTATCGGCGTGTATATTATAATTATGAGTTCCTGTGTGATCGGTTTGGTTTGCATTCTCTGAGTACAAGGCGTAAAGCTTTTGATGTCCTGTTCCTGGTCAACTGCTTAACTGGGAGGTTAAGCTGTCCTCCAGTACAGGATACTGTTATTATCTTACCTCCTGGCAGGCGTGCTGGGCGTCCCTTGTACATCAGAGAGTTGTCTCACCATTCACCTATTGTCCGTTGTGTTAATGCTTGTAATTTCCTTCCTTCCTGTCCCAATATCCTTTCCCTAAATTCCCTCAAATCTGTTTTATATCACTTATCTCTAAATAAGTTAGAAGAAAGTTAGTTCAGGAGTTTTAAATTTAAATCTAGTCCTTGCTTTGATTGCTGTTTCTATCACTTTTTCTTTGTTAAAATTTTTAAATTATTTATTATTACTTCTATATATTTATTTATTGGCTTTTGTTTTTTATTGTAAAGTTTTTTTATGATTGTTAAATTTGTTAATCTTTTTGTTTTTACACTTATAATGTAGGAATACTTTGTATTCTACTATTGTATTGTTAGAGTGCCTCTCTTGTGGTGTGCGTACACTGTAGAGGACTCGCATTAAATATTAAATAAATAAATAAATAAATAACTTGCGAATTTTTTCCGAACTAACTTTCCATACAGTAAACTTGCTGAAAGAATTAAATTCTGCTGAAAAATGTCTAAAAGTATTAAAATAATGCACTGTCATCGTGTTCTGAGCTGTTCTGAAAGTTTCAAATGTCTAGCTACTCGGGATGTTAGTTAAAATTTGATTGCAAGTTTTGTACCGGACAAACAAACAAACAAACAAGAAACCAAGATAATAAAAACGCAGTAAAAATTAGATATTCAATTGATAACTTAAAAATTATGTTCATAAATATGTTAGTAGTTTGTTCTAATGACGTATTTTTAAACAACAATAAACAGGTCGGCAATCACCTCAATTTACCCATTTTCCTTTATTATGACGATTTTGAAATAAGCAATTTTCGCGGGTGTCATGCCATTGGTCATTCACAAATTGGGTGGAGTGTATGTCTCATTAAATTCGTTACCTCCCCACTTGATCTCTCAATTAAATCATATTTTTGTACTAGCTCTCTTCTTTGCCAGCGGTAAAGTAAAATTCGGCAATGGTGTAATATTTCAAAGAGTTATTGATCAATTAAATAAGTTGAGCCGGGAAGGAGTGACTGTAGACACTGATGTTTTTGTATGGGGTAATAAAATTTCATCTTGTAGCAATTACTGGTGATAACTTAGGATTAAATTCTATATTAGGATTTGTCGAGAGTTTTAAAGCTAATTATTGTTGAAGAATATGTATGGTCCACAAAGGGACCATGCAAAGCATGGTTTCTTAAGGATGATAATTTGCTCAGAACTCGACAAAATTATGATGAACAAGTTGAAATTGGTGATCGAAAAAATACTGGTATCAAAGAAAATGCATTTGGTTTGCTTTGCATGATTTTAATTTATTCTATCACATCTCGGTGGATTTGTTACAGGATTATTTAGAAGGCTGCTGCTGTTATGTTATGCACTTTGTTGTAAATTATTTAGTTGGCGAATCTAAACTGATTTCTAGTAACGTTCTGAAATCAAAGTTTAACTATTTCGATTTTGGCCTAGACTCCTCATCTAGGCCAGCAAGTGCTCTTCTCTTTGAAGGATCCCATGTTATTGTAAAAGCATCAGCTGCTGAAATATTGACCCTGGTTCGGTACTTTGCCCTCATAGTTGGTTACTATAATATTCCACAAGAAAATAAAGTATGGTCATTATTTATTATACTACGATCGATATTGGATGTAACGTTTTTTTTTTTATGATTATTATCCTCCCTAATGATTTTTATTGGTTTAAATAAAATCTAGGGCGGATTGTAGTAGAAGTAGGTCTTTATTTAGGTTTAAGGTAGTTTTCTATTGTC
>KZ653155.1:97619-105185 GCA_001010745.2 Gerris buenoi | reverse complement strand
AAATTCACGCAATTTAAACACCTTAAACTGATATTTAGTTACTTGATTTATTAAAATAACAATTCTTATACTAAATATATACGTTTTTAATTTAATTACGTTTAGTTTGTTTTTAATTTAAAGACTTTGTATGATAACCTAAAGTAACCTTCCCGAAAAAAAGTAAACAAAACCGCTAAAAAAAACAACATAATACTTAAAATTTACCTAAAAAATACCTTTTAAGTTGGTATGACTGTTTTTTTACTCCCAAGGGAGGTAAGTAACACTTCCCTCCCTATTAGCAATGTAAAGTCTACTTACAGTGCAAGTCGTAGATAAAATATTTTACGAGTACTTTTTAAGATATGTTGGTTCACAAAACCTGAACGACAGACAGATACGGAACCAAAAATGTCCCTTAATGTCTGAATCAAATTTCTGTCTTAGTACTTTTGAAATTGGCGACAAAAAACTCTTTGGTGTTCGAAACGATCACAGATCACATAGCTTCCGTTACCTTAAGTAAGCTCGGAAGTGAAATGCAATTAGAAGTAATTTATTGAAACAATTAAAGTAAACAAAGTAGATAAGCTTTGAGAGAGCGTAACCATGTTGTAATCGACGTTTCCAGAGTAATATTCATCGTTCATCCTTAATTGTTTTCCAGTATAATTTAGAGTTTAATTAAAACTATTAATATATTTTAAATTCAATCTAAAAAGGAGATTAATTCGAATCTTACTGAAGTAAGATTTTAATTGTTCTAGTATTGTATTTATTATAATTAATATAGTTCTAGTAAAATATTTAAATATATATCGTTTATCTTACAACTATGTTAAAAGTACCTCAGCAAAATGCCGATTTGCATGTTAATTATGTATATTTAGAATTATTGCTTCCGAGCTCACCGAAAGTAACGGAAGCTATCTGATTATTCTGAAGAAACAAATATTTGATGTCTCCGATTTCAAAAATTCCAAGACTGAAATCTGATTCAGACATCAGGGAACATTTTTGGTTCCGTGACTGCCGGTCGGCCGGTCAATAAATTTTTACGAACCAATATTAATCCGATTTTAATGAAATTCGAATGATATACCCCGTTTGTTTCTCTTCCACATGCGCACAAACAAACATTTATTTTTCATCTATATCTTCAAAAGTACTCATCTGATTGTTAAGAAATTTGGATGGTTTGTCGAAAGTAGCCAACATATGGCCCCAGATTAATCTCAACCGTCTACGATCTTTAAATTTTACTAAATACTACACGAATTGGCATTTAGCCATGGAAGCCACACTATGACCAGACGCACACAGGAGTCTTTTTGCCCGCAGAAAGTTTTATCACTACCTCAAGGGCTTATACAGTATATGGGAGTGCGCACACTGGAGGCAATGACAGGTTGCAAGACAAAAGAATCCTCCAGCCTACAAGATGTCCCGCGTCACATTGCTGTCTGAAAATCACATCAGCAATTTAACGAGATCCATTTCGCTGGGTACAAGATATGAAAATGTCTTGCCTCCAGTGTGCCAGGCTGTGGCAACATGTGTGACAAAGCAGATAGGAAACCGTCGCAGACTGTTTGGTCTCCAGTGTGCACCTAAATTGGCAGAATATTTTAGATCTATTATTGTAAAACAGTAAAACCAATAAAAAGGTTGAATTTATAAAAGGTTTATCTTGAATTTTTAAATAAAATTTTAAAAAAAGTTCCTATACACCATTAAATGCCTTCACGCTTAAAAAGAAAAAATATATAATATATTTGAATATCGTAAAAGCTAAAAACTGTTTTGCACTTAATTTGCGCAAATACTTTGGTACTCGTAAAATTGGTATACTTATAAATAACACATGTTTGATTTAATTTGTGAATCGCCTTGACTATAACACAGTTATATGATAACAGGTTAAATCAGATTTGGATTAAAAGGTAGGTCTACTATATCAAAGGCTTCCGCGGTGTCAATATAAAGTTTTGGGTCTTCCCGTGGTGACCTCGACATTAGATTCCGCGGTTGGTCTCAATATTTAAGTTCTAGGTGTTCCCGTGGTCTACTAGTAGGTCTAGGGTTTTGGTTATTTGTTTGGGTTAGTAGGTCTAGGGTTTTGGTCCCGACGTTTTGCACCCAGTGCTGGGAGCATATTCAGGGGAGTACCGAAGCACCGGAATACCTTATAACTTCTTATAAGTAATATTTGTTCTACATATTTGTACCTTTTGTCTTAATCTACTGTTACATGCAGGTTGTTTAAGGGTATTTAAAAATAATTTATTCACATGTATTCAATCTTATTCAATCTTTATTAGCGGCTATATTTCGCCCCTTTCCGCGGCATATTCATGCCTAAAAACCGTATAGAAACATGTTTATAAATTATTTAACAGCTGGCAATTGTTTACTCTTTGTTTTCGATTTTCAACAAAATCTTAATTATTTCCATCAATATCTCGCAAACTAGATTTTTGCTGGGAAAACAACTTATATGTTTAGATTTGTTTTGATTTAAATCTGTTTAATTTGTGAGTTTTTGAGGAATAGAGCATTATTTCCTCTTTATATATCTGAAGTAAAAAATAAATAAATTAAATCTCCCCCTTCTGGTGTTATTCGTTTGGGGCCCCACTTTGTCATCTCTAGCGGAGGGTCCCCGAATTTTTCCGCTACGCCCCTAGCCAAAGTCATTCAATTGAGTCATCAGTTAAAAGAGATATTTAAAAATTTCAATCGTGAACGTTATGGGATCTGATCTGAACACAAATCCATTTTTAAAGTAATAAAACTGAAGTTGAGAGTTCGAATCCCGTTGGGAATTAAATTTTTATCTGTTCTCCTGTTTCAAAGAAAGACAAAAGTTGACTCTTGATAGTTTTTACCTGATAGAAGGTATCATTGTAATAATTATCAGCTCTATTATTGTCTATTACTCTGAATGAATAGCAAGTTTTTACTATCTTGGACAAAACATTGCTTATTACTCCGAATGGTTATAAAGTGTTTACTCTCTTGGACAACTATGTGTTTATATTTAGCACTTATAGCTATACTACCTGGCGCCAGCCATTGTCCAGTGTATAAGACTGGTCTAATCTGGGTCTTTGAATAATTTAAAATTAATTAACTCATTAGCATATCCATGTGACTACTCTTTGCATTTCTTTCTCTCGCGTTTTACAAATGTTTGAATAAACACCATCTTTAATTAAAGATTATTCAACAGAAAAAAAAGAAGAGCATTTAGATTTCTTTGTTTCTTTTTCAATGTTTTAGACTGTTAGCAAAACAATTCTAGAAATATTGTGAAAAACAATTCCATAGAAATATTGTAATGAGAATAAACTAATTTCCGGAATCTATTTTCTAATATTGTTAAAAAATTGATTTTTCGTTTAGAATTTGGAACAACTTTTGAATACGTTTGCCTTTCCCGCAACAGATTATTTGATTCTATTCTTATTACTATAGTGACAAATATAGGTAAGTTATAAAGTTATAATATTTTTCTGTTTAGAAAATCTTCAATCATCAAAACATTAAAGACGAAGGTGCGCATAAACTCATTAATCATCAAAACAATAAAGACGAAGAGGTATAAACTCTTTAATCATAAAAACAATAAAGACGAAGAAGAATAAACTCATAAACTCTACAATCATAAAAACAATAAAGACGAAGAGGCATAAACTCTACAATCATCAAAACAATAAAAACGAAAAGGCATAAACTCTTCAATCATAAAAACAATAAAGACAAAGAGGCATAAACTCTTCAATCATAAAAACAGTAAAGACAAAGAGGCATAAACTCTTTAATCATAAAAACAATAAAGACGCAGGTGTATAAACTCTTCAATCATCAAAACATTAAAGACGAAGGAGCATAAACTCTTCAATCATAAAAATAATAGAGACGAAGGGGTATAAACTCTTCAATGATATAAACATTTTGTTCGAAGGGGGAAGAAAAAAAAAGTTAAATTACTTCAAAGTTTTCAGGGAGGAAAGTTACTCGTTGCACCCTGTCAGTTTGAACAGGGAGTAATGGAAAAAAAGGGAATCATGAACTCTCATGATTTCCTCCAGTGTTGCCTTAGATAAAGCACAAGTAACTAAGGTTGCTGCTAAATACACAATTCCATTTATTAACTTTTGTTTAATATCTAAATCAATTATGTCATCTTCACACATGTCATGTAACCTCCGCAACGGTTATGGTGATTCATCAGTACAACCAAACGAAGAAGTTAAAAGTGAAATAATAATTTCTAAATGTAGATAAACTAATCCATATGTATATAAATCAGTTGTCAATACTATTCAATAGATTACTCAGCTACCAGCTGATTCTCCCATCTATACTTTATTATTGAAATTCAAATCATAGTTGCTATCTATAATTTAATTTTAACGTGATTAAACTTATTTAGAGAATTATTACAATGCTCTTCATTACCTTCGGTGAGCAACAAAATGACGTCTGTTTATGATGAGCGTAAATGCGTAAAGCAATTTAGAACACATTAAAAATAAAATATGAGGATATACAAAAGGAATAAACAATTATATAGTCATCTTATCAAGGACATTAAACGCTTAAATAGAATATAATCAAAGCAAATGCTTCCACCGGATTTAATTAATAATAAAATATAATAAAAACCATTTGCTAAGAGAATAAAAGCACTTAATGCTATGAATAATTAAAAAAAAAACTTAAAAACAGGTAATAACGTCATTAAAAGCATTAGTCGCATTTAAAAGTGGTAACAAAGATTTAAAATGCGTCATTTCATTAATAAATATGATTCAGTAGCGTCATTCATTAAAACTTAGAATAAACTTCCTAGAAATCTTACGCAGAAAACTCATTCATACAACTTTATTCAATTATTCTTTATCAAAATTAAAACTGTTAATATTGTCAATAATCAAACAATTTCATATTATATAATTTTAATATAATTTTTTTTTTTAATTAAAAAGTATTTTAAAGAAAATACAGATTAGACAATAAGTGTTTTTAATTGCAAGTACGACGTACGACCTATTTCTGCAAGTTCGAATTTAAAATAAACTAGGCATCGCGTGGCTCTATCATTGAAGCGAGAGTAAGCGGCTTTCACATTGATGCGCGCGAGACCGAGCGAGGCCGATTCCGTTTGAGAAACAAATACGTGTATTAGCATGGGGCTATTCACATTAAACGCCAAGCAAGACCGGGCCGAGTGAGACTGAGCGAGACCGAGCAGACCCGGGCGTTTTTTTCGAGCGTTTTTGGTCGCCAAGAAGTATTTTCGGCCGGTGAAAACGCTTTGATAACGGTTGTACGCGGACTAGTAGATAATCAGCCGATCACCTCGGTCTCGCAGTAAAACGAACATGTATACCAAATTTAAACTAAATAGGTCAACTTTTATTTAAGTTATTGTGGAAACTTAGTAGAAGTTAGTTTCAGTGAAATTCTTAACAGAGGCGGCCGCGGCCCCATAAGGCTCTATAATAATTTATAACTTGTTGATCTCTACTCTTTTTTTGAACTTTCGCATTAAGCTGTTTTCTTTAAATATAAAATATTAATCAAATTTATTTTTTTAACCGCAATTTAGTTAACCTTCTCCCAATCTCGTTTAACCCCGTTTTGTTTTTACCTAATTTTATTTCTTAATCCAATTCCTCTTTTTTTCTCCTAACACGCAAAACAATTTAAAGTTTGTAAAAGAGAGGAATATTTTCTGCTAAAATAAATATTGTTTTTAAAATGTGGAATTTGAGCGGAGGAAAACAAGGACACAACCTCCTGGGATTACGAGGGAAAGAATTCAATTTTTTTTAACAATTCTTTATTTTTCTTTCTTTTCTTCTTATTCTTTATAAACTTCTTTAAAACAAATTATTTCTGTTTCAATTTACTAAGCATTGTAGTACGGTGCAATTAGTCCGAAAAACGGCCTAACCCTAACATCCAAAGTAAAAGTTTCCCTCCAACTCCAAATTGTTCTAGACAGTCCCCATATTGTTTGGTAAAAAGTNGGGGGGGGGGGTGAAGTTAGCAAATTAGTAGTTTTTATCAGTTTTTCTTAAATATTTAGAAAACTATGCGGTATAGCGCATAAAGTGTCGTATACCAAAATAATCTACATTAAATTGCGAACAAAAATGAGTTAATGCATACTCTTGCTAAAGTGAACGGTTCAAGAGTTACGGAGGATGTAAAAGTAGAATGGTGCCCTAAGGACCCCCACCCCAAATTTTTGGTGGCCGGACTGTGCTAGTGGTTAATTTTATGTTTTTCGGTGTGCTGAGCACGAATCTAGAGTTGTCCAACAAAAATTCTACACGCAAATATGAGAAATAATCATAAAACCACTATCTTCTTTTGTTTTTATAGTGGATTTTCCCTTGTAACGTGCAAAACAAGCTATTTACGCAAAATGTGGAAGTACTAAAATAAAGAAGAGAAAAATACCTACAAATTATCTCTTTACCATTTTTTTGTAACTCAAATGGTTTCTATGCAAAAGTGGGTTGAAATAACCGGGAAATCAATAATTTTTGAAAAATAGCAACAGGTTCTATTATTTTTACTTTTACACCCTCCGTAACTCTTGAACCGTTCACTTTAGCAAGAGTATGTATAAAATCATTTTTGTTCACAATTTAATGTAGATTATTTTGGTATACGACACTTTATGCGCTAAACCACATACCGTTTTCTAAATATTTAAGAATGATGATAATTTTTCTTTTAATTATTCGATTTGAAATTAGTTTCTAAGAGTATTTAAAGATTATCAGAGAAATATCTAATGGCACCTTAAAATAATGTAAATAAATTAAAATCTCAACATCGACTTGTGAATCGCACAACAATACTACTAGATAATAAAATCAATGAAGCACTTACTTTAGGAAGAAATCACTCATAAATAAAACCAAGATGAACAAAGAAAAGCGCTAACCTGAAACAGAATAACAAGTGGAAATTAGAAAAAAAGAAAACAAACAAAATCCCACACGCGGAAATTAGAAAAAAAAACACATGTTTATTGTAAACAAAACTTTGCTCTGCAAACAGGACTAATCCATTAAGTAGAACCAATCCACAGAAAGCAATTGTATCTTGTTTATTGCAAGCAATTCTAGTTCTTAAGTGAGGTATAATAGATAAGCCAAACGTTTCCTGTATTAGCTGAGTTAATGCAAGGCAGCGTTACGAACAACCACCTGTGGAACACTTAAATCTTAAATATAATAAACTAGCATTCACCTCTCATGGGGCAAAGCTAGGAATTAGTGGCTATGTTCCCTATTATCATGTAGGCCTAGCAATTAAATGAAAAGCTTAAATAGTTTTGTTTCTAAAACCTTCTAGGAAAACTTAAATATCAAAGAAGCTCTCACTCGAAAGGCACCAAGTACTGGTCTCTGCGCAGGTCCAGTCTGAGATGCGCAGGCGCACTTTAGACTGGACATGCGCAGAGACCAATGCTCGGCTCCTTTCCTCTGTTCGCTTCGGCAGTCTGGACGACGCTTAAGATTTTGTAATAATTAACCTTGAATGTTTAAACTGAGT
>KZ653155.1:90119-92619 GCA_001010745.2 Gerris buenoi | reverse complement strand
CTCATGCTATGAATCAGGGTCTATGTTCCCTTATCTTTGCCCCGAGCTCCCGCTTGAACTCATGCTATGAATCAGGGTCTATGTTCCCTTATCTTTGCCCCGAGCTCCCGCTTGAACTCATGCTATGAATCAGGGTCTATGTTCCCTTATCTTTGCCCCGAGCTCCCGCTTGAACTCATGCTATGAATCAGGGTCTATGTTCCCTTATCTTTGCCCCGAGCTCCCGCTTGAACTCATGCTATGAATCAGGGTCTATGTTCCCTTATCTTTGCCCCGAGCTCCCGCTTGAACTCATGCTATGAATCAGGGTCTATGTTCCCTTATCTTTGCCCCGAGCTCCCGCTTGAACTCATGCTATGAATCAGGGTCTATGTTCCCTTATCTTTGCCCCGAGCTCCCGCTTGANGACGATAAAATTAAAGTGTCACGACAATAAAAAATACGTCTTATTTAAACTCTCTATTATTAAAATCCAACAATCGTAGATAAGTACGCAACTCGTGTGGAAACTGCATTTTGCTTTGCTAGTGTTGTATTACTACCCTCGCTGTCGCTCGAGTCAAACTCATCACTCGCATGCCAAATGCTACTTTTCGCACAATACGCGTAATGTATACTATTTTAGTTATTGTAAATGTTTAAGGTTAATTTTAACACAGTCTATTTTGCTTACGCTGTAGAGAATTGGACTACAGCTTATATATGAACTTTTTTGCTTTAAATACTACTGCTGTAGAAACACTCCTTACAATATTGTCATCTGATATTGATACATGCTGTTTATGTATATATAATTTGATTATGTGCCAGATGGTTTAACAGCACGGATAGCAATTCTCTGCAATGTCGACTTTAGAAACTTATTTTCAAGACAACTTACTTCGAGACAAAATGTATTTTTCATAATAATTTACTTGCGTAAAAGTTTCGAGTAAAAGATGAAATATGAATATTCGATGAGAAAAGTTTTTTTTGGGTTTGTTTTCGCAATTTAACCCTAAAATATTCTTGGTCCAAAAACCCAAAACATTAATAAACCCTAAAAGTTTAGGAAGAAGAAGAAAAGCATTAGATCTCCCAAAAACTTGTTAAAGGAAGACAGTTGGGAAAACTTGTTCCCAACTATTTCCAAGTGAAGAAACACGAGGAGTTGAAATTCCCTGTGAAGTACAAAACTGAAAACTGGTTGTTAAGTGGAGACTATACCTTCCAGTTCCAGTCTGCTGGAGAGAACCCTCATCTCTGCTCCTTATACCATCTGGACTTAAACTTCAAAATCAACTATTGAAACTTCAAAACAATCGTACAAAGACTTCGTAACAAGCAAAGTACCGACAACTTGAAAAGCACCAAAAGTCCACGAGGTAAATTTAACTTCGATTTTACTCAGAAATGGCAACAATTCAAACGAGAATTGCAAGCAATTAGAAAAAATTGGACTCTATGAAACCACTTATAAACTAAAGTTGACCATTAAAAAACTTATGTTCATGGTGAACAATGGAACAATGGTGTCCATGTCAAGAATTGTAATTCCATTTGTTCTAAATTCTGGATGTAAAACCTCCCAGCATTTATAGATAAAGGAACACTACTTGTACAAACCCTTTATCATGTGAACAATCACATTGTCCATTGTCGACATAATTTGACAATAATAGCTTTTGATAGTAAAAAAATCTTTACAGTATACAAAATTGTATCAGACTAAAAGCCTCGTTCACACGATGACACTAAATGTCGCGACATTCAATGCCACGACATTAGTGTCGCCGTGTGTCGTCGTATGAACAGTAGATGTCACGGCACTAAACACACTATACTAAGACGCTGAGTGTCAAGCAGTGTCACGTCATTAAATGTCGCGACATTAGTGTCACCGTGTGAACGAGGCTTAATTGGGAGAGTATTTTTTCATGAATAAAAGTATCAATTTAGCAAATGTTAAAGAGCGTAGACGGTTTAAATTAATCTGGAGCTGTCTCCAGGCTACTTTCGACAAACCATCAAAATTTCATAAAAATCTGATAAGTACTGTTGAAGATATAGGCATCAATATATTATGCATGTTAGTGCGTATGTGGAAGAGAAGCAAATGAACGCAGAAGGTTGAAACTTATATGGGACCAACAATAGGCTAATTATGACCTACTATATAAATTTCATTAAAATAGGATGAAAGTTATACGAGATTCGAAAAAACTGAACGACAAACAGACACGAGACCAAAAATGTTTTTTTGGAAAACGGATTTCTGTCTTGGAATTTTTGAAAATCGTCCGTTACCTCGGCAAACTTAGAAGCAAAACATGTGTTAAGCACAACAAACAAAATATAATAATATGAAATTATAGTATAAACATTTGCAATGTGTATACCTACCCACATCATTTACTATCATTTAAAATAATTTACAGTAATATTTAATTCTGTTTTTATTTAGATTTTTTTTTTTTTTTTTTTTTTTTTTTTTTTTTTTTTTTTTTTTTTTTTTTTTTTT
>KZ653155.1:5970-19559 GCA_001010745.2 Gerris buenoi | reverse complement strand
TTTTTTTTTTTTGAGATCTTAAAAAGATCTCTTAAATGATTGTCTTAAAATAATCAGGACTGTGTTCTCGAATTAGAACGTGAACTTCTCATTATGATCAGTTGTGTGACAATTTCGTGATGAAATTTCGAGACAAAAGAAAAATGTGTTTCATCAAATTGATCAAAGTACTTCCGTTATGGTCGGTTTGCTGGGAAGCGAAATTCCCAAGCAGGATTTAGGATGTAGCCTATAATAATAGTGACGCACGACCAGGTAGGTCTACGTGGTGGATGGCACGTCCAAAGAGACCACACCGTCCGTTTTTAAGACGATTACCGACGAACCGTTCACTTAAAACTGATGACGTACGTAGTTCACCAAACAGTCAACTAAAAGTGAACGAGGTGCTTTCAACTCAAAGAGGTACTTGTTTGAACGACTCAAGTCATGTGATGAATGCTTAATTCAATTGACCGAGTCCACGACCCTTGTCTCGTCATCGCTTGGACATTTATAGAACAGTCGGTAGACAAGATGTCGAACTCACATGTATTTATAGCAACACATGGCGTCCTCACGTCTAGAGAAGTTGGCATACGACGGACAACTTGAAGCGAAATAAACCAGAAGGACGCTAACAGCTGACGTTAGACGTTACCGGTCCAATTTTCAATTTAACCCTGTCGAAATCATCCAACATAAACCAAGTAAAAGCCAACAGTTTTAAATATTAACCGTAGTTATTTTATGTAAATATACTACATTGATACTTAACTGACACTTCTGAACAGCAATTTGTCAAAAACCTGACATTTTTCTTTTCATTTCCCATGAGTTTATGGACTCTTTATAAACAAAAATTCTTATTAATAAAGAAAATTCTCAATAACGGACACATAAACCACGCTTATTAAAAGATTTGACCTTCCTTACGTTTAAAATATATTCAACTAGGATTTATTAGGTCATTTTGTGAATCCCAACGTGTCCTACATATTACAGGAATCACTCTCAAGGGAGTTGCTCATGAGATTCATTTGGAACCTAGAGAGTCAAATCACAATTTAACTCATTTAAAATACGAGTCAGATCTTTGTATTTTGGAGGATGTGGGGATTCACGGAAGATCTGATGCGGTTAATAAAGACTTAATAGGCGGAGGATACATACTTATTAGGATCTTATGCTTATTAGGATCATTATATATCTATTTTATTTTTTTAATTCTTGATCTACAAAATAAAGTTGCATCGAACGATTCACTAATCAAATACGAGCTCCTAGCGTCAATTATTGATCAAATTGACGGCAAAAGTTATATATTATAGGTACCAACATATCGTCCCCTTTTCATATTCTGGGTTTATTAGCTATTTGGACTTGTTTTATAATCTATGTTGTGCCTGAACCCCGAATTCGTGCCTGCATTGTATCAGCTGTTATTGGCTAAGGCAACTTGACGAATGTGAAATACTGAAGCAATAAATATGCATTTTTAGGAAGAGGAAGGGAAGGATGTTAGGGCCAAAAAAAAAATTGTCTGACTAATTAGTCTGACTATTTTATTTCTGTAAAATAAAATAGCTAAATTATGGAATAGAATGCTGAATATGGATTATAAACTTTAAAACGCCATTTCACAACAATGTGGAATCTGCACATTCATGGTTCTGGCATAAGTGGGACAGTATGGGTACCAGTAAAATAAGATAAAATCAATAAAAATGTTCCGCTAATTAGTGTAGCACATAGCACATCCCTCACCAGGTCTATAAAATAGGTATGTGTAGCCTCTTTGGTGTTTTTCTTTTTCACCTGTCATTGGCTAATTAATTTAATCCCACCCTGCCTTTTGCTTCCAAGCTATCGAAAGGTAACGGTAGCTATATGATCGTCCAGTCCAGAAGAACGAACTTTTCGTGTGTCTACGATTTCAAAAATCCTAAAAACAAAAATCAATTTCAGACATCGCGTCAATCTGTCGCTCATTTTTTTGCGAACTAACATATCTTAAAAACTACTCGTCCGATTTCAATTAATTTTGGATGGTAAGTCATAATTAGCCCATTCTTAGTCCCATATAAGTTTTAACCTTCTGCGCCAATCTGCATATCTACCATTTGCACACAAGCATACATTTATTTACACTCAATATCTTAAAAAGTACTCATCTGATTTTTAAGATATTTGAATGGTAAGTCGAAGGTTTCAACCTTTTACACCCATTTGTTTCTCTTCTACAAGTGACTAACAGATACCATACTAAGAATGTTCCCTGATGTCTAAAACGGAATTATGATAAGGAATTTTTAAATTCGAAGAATACAAACAAATTTCGTATTTCGTTAAGCAGAATCATCGTAATGCTTGCGATATCTTTAAAATACTTTATTTTTACCTTCACATCAGTATACGAACATAAAATAAAGAAACGAAGAGGTAATTTGCATCTTGCATTACACACTTGAAGCTGTTTTTTCAGCTTTTGACTATATCGTTCGAAATAAATGTCTGGCAAATAAGGCAATTCCCGTTAAGACGCTCCACCTGGTTCAATTCGCTATCTTTACAGCAATTTCATTCCATATCAAGATTGCAATAATAGTTTCCGACTTTAAAACTGTTTCCTACTTAAGCATCCATCGCCAGATGGCGTTAATTTCGACATAAACCCTGTTTTTATCGTTACCAATTTAAAAAAGTTTGAAAAAAAATTAAAAAAAGGTTTTTTAAAATTTTTTCTCAGTTATACCATGAATTAACTATGGTTTAAGAATCATAGTCATTTATAATGCATTATTTAAAAGGTACATTATGCTGTCAAAATAATATTTAATAAGAAACAAATTAATATTTTTTTAATAAACAATTTAATATTAATAATCAAAAAGTTCTCTGGAGATAAAAACATTAAACACATTAATCCATATAAAAATAATTTGAAAATTAGTGTGGCATATAGCTTCCTCGCGTTCTATTTCTAATACTACAATGAATAATGATATATATATCTACTTTTAGACCTATTTTTGTCAAATTTATTTCATTTTCCCCTCGTTTTTCATATCTGTACAAAATGTTTTGATCATTTACATGAATTAAAGGACCAATCTAGCAAAATATAAAGAGCGTAGACGACTAAAATTTAATTGGGACTATTAGTAGGGTTACTTTTGAGAGATCATCGAAATTTATTAAAATTAGATAAGTACTTTTGAGATATAGACTTAAATAGATGTATGTTTGTGCGCATGTGGAACAGAAACAAATGGACGCAGAAGGTTGCAACTTATATGGGATCAACAGAGGGCTAATTATGACCTACCTTCCAAATTTCATTAAAATCCGACATAGTTTTCAAGATACCTTAGTACGACAGAACGATATATAGATTAATAGATAACTTCCGTTATCTTAGGTAAGCTCAGAAGCATTAAATTAATTTCTTATTAATTGTTACACAGATTTTGTTACCAATTATTTTCATTAATATTTCGGAAAATAGATTCTTGTCTGGGTAAAAACATTAATGGTAAGATTCGTCTTTAAATAGAATTTTATTAGCATAGGTTAGAGCACTGTACTGGAAATACAGAGGCTCGTGGTTCAAATCCCGGCGTTGGAGTCTATTTTTCTCTGTCTGTTTCCCAGTGTTAATAATGATTATAATTTGATTTAAAATAGAATTTTTTTTCTGGACAGCGCCCTTAAATTTGAAAGTTACTAATTTCGCCTCAGGCTAAGCTTCATATGACTTAGTACTTTAGACTCCAAAAGTCTGTATAGAATACAAATGAACAGAAAGACATAATTTAAAAATCACATTCTTGGATTCAGGTGAACTTAAAACGTGTAAATTCATCAAAAATCTCACAATTAAGCTTTACACTGTCACAATAATTTTTCTACTTATATGCCACGTGTATAAAAAAGTACAAAAAAAAAACTATAGAAAAAAGCACGTTATTAAAAATAATAATAAAAATTTATTATCCTTTTCACATTTCACTACACCCCCCTTTCTCCTAGAAAGAAAGAAGGTGGGAAAAAAGTTTTTTTTTTACGGTTTAGGGGCAAAAGAGGAGAATATTCTTTTTTACAATACTAATCTCAACTGTAGGGGTAGAGGTTGTATTTTAACTACACGAGGCAAAAGGGCTAACTTTCAGCGCGTGCAAGAGTGGGGGAAAGTAATAAAAAAGGTTCAAACCCTTGTTCTCCAGCTTCAAACCGTCTAAAGGAGTTTAAGAGAGTTTGGTGAAGTTTTTTAGGAGACCGAAAAACCTTTTCTAGTTTCTCTAACGAGTAAACATCCTATAAAAGGTTCTTCATAGTGTAACATTAAACCAAAAGCACTTAAATAATAGATAAGATAAGGAGGTTTGCTATTTTCACCGTCACTGTACTGATTAATATTATAAACAATTTATTAGTTAATAAACCAACATGACTAGAATAATTTTAATCAATTATATTTAATAATCTAATAAAGATGAGGTATATTGTATATTATGAAGAAAAACTGTTTTAATATATAGAATAGGACCCCGTTAATCCAGACAAGCGGTAATCCGGGCATGCGGTAATCCAGACATGCGATAATCCGGACATGCGGTAATCTGGACATTCATTAATCTGAACAAGCGGTTATCCGGACATGCAGTAATCCGAACATGCGGTAATCCGGACGGACCTCAATGAAGAATGCAAGCCTGCAAACAATGAAAATTGATTGCAAATCGCTTCTTATGAACATTCTCGCTGACAATGCACAATGAAACTTGGAAGATGCACTGACACTGAAATATGTAAATTTTAAAAGATGTTGTGTTCAGTATAGTTAACTGTAGAGTACATTGGACATTGGACTTAACACCTTTTAATTGAATTATTAATACGTAAAATGGACCCTTTTAGTAACGAAAAATACATATTAAATAATTTATATTGAGATGTTTCAATCTTTATTTTATGGTCATCCTTAGTCAATCTTAATTTATGATGTGATGAGTGTTATAATGCGCTGTGTTGTCTTAGCTCCATAAGAGAAAATATTATTATTAAAACTAATATTATTTTAATAATAAATTATAAAATTATTTTATATTTAATTATTAATAATATGATGTGATATGTTGGTCTTCAAATAGATTATAATGACTTATCTAAATTAATTTACATAATTTTATTTTTTTCTAAATATAAAATTAAGCCCGCAGTTGCGGGCCTAAGAGCCTCTTTATACATAAAATAAATCAGTACGATGCATCTTAAATTAAATAACTAGAAATATGATTGAATCAAGTCCTTCTTAGAAACTAGGGANAAATGTTTGTTTTGATTAGTTGGTCTTCAAATAGATTATAATGACTTATCTAAATTAATTTATATAATTTTATTTTTTTCTAAATATAAAATTAAGCCCGCAGTTGCGGGCCTAAGAGCCTCTTTATACATAAAATAAATCAGTACGATGCATCTTAAATTAAATAACTAGAAATATGATTGAATCAAGTCCTTCTTAGAAACTAGGGAATTTTTAGATTAAATAATCCCATTTCCATTCTGTAATCCCTCATTTCAATGGATCTCCAACCAATGAAAGAAGGGAAGGGATGGGAAATTATGCGAATAAGCATAATCCATGTGAGCATAATACGAGTTATAGGAGTCTGTCGTTGATTTAGTATGCTGGTCTGGCTTTAGTACGAGGATCCCCCTGTAACGATTTTCTTCAGGGTCAGACCGAGGGAATCAGAAGGGAATACAAGGGTTTTTGGTCTACCACTCTACCCTAACTGTTAGGAAAGGTTCATCTACCCTAGGGCAATATAACCAGAGTAAAGAAATGAAAAAAGCGATAAAAAAAATCACCCTCTTCGATGAGAATCGAACTCTTAAGATGATTCTATCATATATATGTAGCGAATTTATGAGTACGCTAACCAAATCCATTACCCATCATGAATTTACTAAAGAAAAAAAATCATCATTGATGATCCTCAGGAAAAACTAAACTTTAATATATCTTGATAAAGAGATAGAGCGAGAGAGAAAACAGATCTCTAAATCTTTAATTAGATTAAAAAAACTATTTAATAATGAAAAATCCAATCCAATTAGAATACAGGTAAGGAGAATTTATTCGAAGAGCAAAGTAAAGAGAATTCACAAAACAAAAGAACGGAAAGTAAAGTAAAGGGCGAGTAACCACATTAAGAATTCAATGCGAGTCCGAACATGCGGTAATCCGGACGGACCTCAATGAAGAATGCAAGCCTGCAAACAATGAAAATTGATTGCAAATCGCTTCTTATGAACATTCTCGCTGACAATGCACAATGAAACTTGGAAGATGCACTGACACTGAAATATGTAAATTTTAAAAGATGTTGTGTTCAGTATAGTTAACTGTAGAGTACATTGGACATTGGACTTAACACCTTTTAATTGAATTATTAATACGTAAAATGGACCCTTTTAGTAACGAAAAATACATATTAAATAATTTATATTGAGATGTTTCAATCTTTATTTTATGGTCATCCTTAGTCAATCTTAATTTATGATGTGATGAGTGTTATAATGCGCTGTGTTGTCTTAGCTCCATAAGAGAAAATATTATTATTAAAACTAATATTATTTTAATAATAAATTATAAAATTATTTTATATTTAATTATTAATAATATGATGTGATATGTTGGTCTTCAAATAGATTATAATGACTTATCTAAATTAATTTACATAATTTTATTTTTTTCTAAATATAAAATTAAGCCCGCAGTTGCGGGCCTAAGAGCCTCTTTATACATAAAATAAATCAGTACGATGCATCTTAAATTAAATAACTAGAAATATGATTGAATCAAGTCCTTCTTAGAAACTAGGGAATTTTNCAAAGATTTTCATCACATTTGTTGGATATAATTATTTAAAACGCTAAATTAAAAGCTAACGCTAAATTAAAGTCATAGTATTTGATTTGATTCAACATCTGTTTTACAATTATAGATCCAACGAGCCTGTTTAATTGTGACATATCACAGACTATAGACAAACATTTTCATCACATTTGTTGGATATAATTATTTAAAACGCTAAAATGAAGTCATTGTATTTGATTTGATTCAACATCTGTTTTACAATTATAGATCCAACGAGTCCGTATAATCGCGACAGATCACAGACTACAGACAAAGATTTTCATCAAATATGTTGGACACACTTCTTTGAAACGCTTAAATGAAGTCATTGTATTTGATTTGATTTGACATCTGTTCTATAATTTAGAATTCAACGAGCCGTCAGATGAAAAACTATATAGACCAAGATGTTCATCACATTTGTTGGACATAATTTCTTTGAAACGCTAAAATAAAGTCATTATATTTAATTTAATCAGAATCCGCTTCTATAATTTAGATTCAACGAGCCCGTGTTGTAATCACGACAGATGACAGACTATTGACAAAGATCAAAGATTTTTTATCAAATTTGTTGGACACACTTCTTTGAAACGCTAAAATAAAGTCATTGTATTTGATTTAATTAGAACCCGCTTATATAATTTAGATTCAACGACTCCGTATAATCGCGACAGATCACACACTATATAGATGAAGATTTTCATCCCATTTGTTGGACGCACTTCTTTGAAATGCTATAATAAAATCATTATATTTAATTTGATACGACTATTGTTTTTGATACTCGCGACTGATCACAGACTATAGACAACGACTTTTCATCCTATTTATTGGACATATTTTTTTTGTAACGCTGAAATAAAGTAATTTAATTTCTAAAATTATAAAAATTTTGATCACTGATGAGGAAAATAGGGACAAATTAAATTACAAAGAAACCCTAACACAGGAAAACAAGGAAATCCAACTAGCTAATGGAATAAAAATAACCACACACGTAATCTTAAATGTATAATATAAGTCATCACTTAACATAAGTGTGTACATACAGAGCTTTTTTAAAAAAAATTCGACAAGGTAGGCTTAGACACGAAAGGACTTCATAGAAAAGACTGAAGTAAGATCTTAAACATTTTCATTTACACCTTTGTTTGCTTTAGTCGACCCGGACTTATTTGTTATTGACTTTTTAGTTATGAAAAGAATAGAAGAGGAGCCAAGTTCTTTTTCTGTTTGAACAGGCAGTTTCACATCTAAAAAAACTTTTTTTAGTTTGTTTAACTTCTTAGAGAAAAATGGTTTTTTTTTCAATCACAGAAAAACTTTATACGGACAACTTTTTACGAAATAAATAAAATTGTATTTGACAGAATTCGGACTTATTCGTTCGTCTTCAAACATTTTCTATATAAAATTAAAGTTTACTCTTTACATTGGTCAGAATTGAAAAATGTTTGGATACTTTTTCATTTCATACATTCCAACTTTTTTTTCGTTTATGTATATGTGTGTTCGTTTATGTTATGTGTATGTGCCACCAGTCCGGTTATATAGGCACAAAACTGGCAAAACGAAATCGATTTTTTTTTTTTTTTTCAGAGGTGAGAACAAACATGTTGCCCATGTTGTAGGCTTGGTTTCATCGAAAAACATTGAGTAGAACCAAAGTTATTAACAATTTTATTTATAAAAATACACTAAGAAATTAGGTTGACTAAATATATTAAGGCTCTACCGCCCTTTGAGGTTAGGAAAAACAGTAAAATTCAAATAACTCTGGTTCTAAGTAAGATATAAAAAATCTAATCACAGGCTTCATTCCTAATTTTAATTCTGCACAATTTGAGCCCTATTTCAACTTCCTATGATAAATAGTACAGGCGCCATTTTAATACAACGATAAAACCCGTTGTATCAAAATGGCACCTGTACTATTTATAATAGGAAGTTGAAATAGGGCTCAAATTGTGCAGAATTAAAATTAGGAATGAAGCCTGTGATTAGATTTTTGATATCTTACTTAGAACTAGAGTTATTTGAATTTTAAGGTTTTTCCTAACCTCAAAGGACGGTAGAGCCTTAAGAGACAAAACCCAATGAGTCAGTAATCAAAATGTTTGGGTACTTCTAGACCACTTTTGGTCGGAAATTGGCCAAAACCGACTAGAAAAATTAAATAATTAAGGATGGCGAACGCAACATACAAGTTTTTTAATTTCTGATTGCAGTGCCTAAATCTCACACTAATGCTATTTAAACGACACAAAAATATAGCATCGTAAAATGCCCAAAGATCAAACGATAAAAGTCAAAGATCTATTAAGATTAGTAACAATGAGAAGTAAATTTGACAATAAAAAAATAAAATAAATACATAAAATGTTTATAAACTGTTATTTATATAACCTCTAATATAAATCAAATCAAAGTGTGGAAAATTGTACCACTTCATAGAAAAACATTAAATCATGTCAATCAATATGTTCTTGGGCATAGAATGCAGTTTTGCCAACAGTTTAGCAAACTTTACACCTCACCCTCTCAAGACCGTTGCCATAGTGCGCTCCTATTGGCGAAATTTAGTACTAAAAAGTGAAAATCAAGTTACCTCCCAGTTATTTTGCCAACTTCCTAGAACAATATTTAAGAGCGTCACTATGTCGTTCCTTTTCATATAGTTTTTTTACGTGACGGAAATGTCTTCTGTCTACCAGCTCAAAATCATATTAATGTTAAAATAAAGAGAAATAAATAAGGTACAGTGAAGTAAGAGAGAGAAATAAGTAGGGTACAAAAAAGTGAATGAGAGTGAATTGTGTGGGAGAAAGAATTATGTAATATTTAATATGGGTCTTTTATCCCTTTTTTCTGGTTCTATCAATGAAACTAATATTCGATTAAGCAGGAAAAACAGGCTTGTACGTATAATTTATATACGACAGGAAAGTGACAGACAAATGTTAAACTTAATAAAGAACTGTTTATAATTATACTTGACATGCCATTCTCCACTAATTAAAAACAAATGATAAGCAAAAATAATAAACACAACTTTATTGGTTGAACTAATTGCGTAATTACTCGTATATACAGAAATAAAAGAATGACAAATGTGCAATTAATTAGTAATTTTAAGAAATAATTATTTATAATAGATTCAAAGCTTACCGAATACATACATACATCCTGAAATTATAATCTATATTATATAGATTATAATTTCAGGATAGTTCAGTTCAAGCCCGAAGATGCCTAAGAATGGGCAGAATATAACTTATGTGAATTAAAATAAAATATATTATCTTTTCTTCATCCCTAAAGACCTACTAATAAGAATATAAAAGGTGAACATTAATTATGTTTTTCAAATGCAAAATTTCTTAGTCAGAAATGCGTTACAACCTTTTGGGAATATTTTTGGTTCCGTGTCTATCCATTAAAATATCTTACTGCTCAGATTTAAAAAAAATCTCACATCTTTTAGTAGCACTGACATATTATAATTACATATTATCAAACATTATGATTTAGGCACTTCTTTAGATTGTTACTCCCCTTATAAAGAAAGCAGAGAGGACTAACAATCAAAAGAAGATGCACGGAATGTTCATCTTTAGACTATTAGTAGTATTTTGCCAACTTCCTAGAACAATATTTAAGAGCGTCACTATGTCGTTCCTTTTCATATAGTTTTTTTACGTGACGGAAATGTCTTCTGTCTACCAGCTCAAAATCATATTAATGTTAAAATAAAGAGAAATAAATAAGGTACAGTGAAGTAAGAGAGAGAAATAAGTAGGGTACAAAAAAGTGAATGAGAGTGAATTGTGTGGGAGAAAGAATTATGTAATATTTAATATGGGTCTTTTATCCCTTTTTTCTGGTTCTATCAATGAAACTAATATTCGATTAAGCAGGAAAAACAGGCTTGTACGTATAATTTATATACGACAGGAAAGTGACAGACAAATGTTAAACTTAATAAAGAACTGTTTATAATTATACTTGACATGCCATTCTCCACTAATTAAAAACAAATGATAAGCAAAAATAATAAACACAACTTTATTGGTTGAACTAATTGCGTAATTACTCGTATATACAGAAATAAAAGAATAACAAATATGCAATTAATTAGTAATTTTAAGAAATAATTATTTATAATAGATTCAAAGCTTACCGAATACATACATACATACATACATCCTGAAATTATAATCTATATAATATATAGATTATAATTTCAGGATAGTTCAGTTCAAGCCCGAAGATGCCTAAGAATGGGCAGAATATAACTTATGTGAATTAAAATAAAATATATTATCTTTTCTTCATCCCTAAAGACCTACTAATAAGAATATAAAAGGTGAACATTAATTATGTTTTTCAAATGCAAAATTTCTTAGTCAGAAATGCGTTACAACCTTTTGGGAATATTTTTGGTTCCGTGTCTATCCATTAAAATATCTTACTGCTCAGATTTAAAAAAAATCTCACATCTTTTAGTAGCACTGACATATTATAATTACATATTATCAAACATTATGATTTAGGCACTTCTTTAGATTGTTACTCCCCTTATAAAGAAAGCAGAGAGGACTAACAATCAAAAGAAGATGCACGGAATGTTCATCTTTAGACTATTAGTAGTAGAAGTCTAGTACTTCCTACTAGAACGGGTAGGACGAACCACTTGTTCGAACCTTGCAATTAGGCCTTCACTCGGGCCCTTTTTACACCCCGCGGTGGAGAGTTGCAGCCACTTCACACATCATACATATGTACATTGTACCGCCGAAGCGAGTATGATGTGATCAAATAGATAGCCATATAAATCAGAGCGTCACGCCGAGGAATCGAACCCCATCTCGTTCCACTCATGATTCAGTGATGGCCGAGCAGACGTAGTTTAACCTGCACGGCTACGCTACCTCTCTATCTTTAGACTATTACCCCCCTTATTAAAGCAGAAGTGTGATATTCCTTTGTCAAAAAGTACATTGGACTAAACATCCATTTGCCTTAATAGATATTCACTGTCATTTATATTTTAATAAAACATAAGGGAGTAACAATCTGAAGAGGAATAACTTTAATGTTTCTTGACGAAAATTAAACACATAAAATTGAAAATAAAAATCATTAAAAATAACAAAACTCCTTAAATCAGCACGGAAAATAAATTTAATTATAAATTTGATTACAAGACATTAAGACATTAATGTCAACCAGATTCGTTTATTTTGAGACAGAAATACAACTCACTGTAAATTTGTAAAAAAAAAAAACATCACCTTACTTCAAGTCCATTAAGAAACATTCTTCTATAATTAATTTTGTTTCTCTTTCAATGGAATTTAATTCAATGAACTGTCTCCGTGTAATTCTTTTCCTCTCTAGACACAATCTTAACTCTTTGATAAACTTATCTCTTATCTTAAAGCCAAAACGGATCTCTCATCCTTTCCTCTTTAAGAAAACTCTCACGTGACCCTGAGACCCTTAAGTACTAAATAACCTAGAACTCCATTACTACCTTCTCCAACTTAAATAGCTAATAGGATTTTCGTCTGAAGGAAGGATTGAAAACGGAACAACAGAAAAATAAAGACAACACCTAAATAAAGAAAGAAAACTAAGTGGATTGGTGGAATTGAAAAGATTTTATATATTTAGTAGTTAATTCAATTATTTTTTTTTCTTTTGACTGGAACTATTCAGCACCACATTGTGAAAAAATTAATAAATAATAATTGTAGTGGTATTTTCTGAGATTTATTGAATTGACTCATATGTATTTGTGAAAAAACTTAACTAAGCAGTGATTTTTAACGACCGCATGAGCAATTCC
The DNA here is from genome assembly GCA_001010745.2 of Gerris buenoi. Taxonomy (NCBI): domain Eukaryota; kingdom Metazoa; phylum Arthropoda; class Insecta; order Hemiptera; family Gerridae; genus Gerris; species Gerris buenoi. Next base: position 6,798 of record KZ653155.1, on the reverse strand, counting down.
TTTGAAAATGATCTTTAAAGCCTTCCAGAAGAGCGAATCTTTCGCTTCCACACAATGCCGATCGGCATCATTCGGCTTGTGCCGATCGGCAAAGCAAAATTAGTGTGGACATGCCGAAAGCCGAACAGAATCATGACGAATCCAACCCGAATTGGCTCGGTCTTGATCAAAGAAAGCCGAACCGAACCGAAGTGTGTAGTGTGGACGTGCCGATCGGCTTCAGTCGACAGATAGTTTTCAGTTTTCATGAAGTGAGGTTCGCACAATATTTTCTATACCATCGAACGTACCGACCGGCACAGGCCGATCGGCCTCATTCGGCATAGTGTGGACGCGCCTTTATATAAGAGTGGATCTTGAAGTTTCGAATCTCGTACCCATACTAAGCCGGCCATACACTTCGCGGTTTATCTGACAGGTAAAACCGTTCAGGTAACCTGTTCAGGTAAACCGGAGCTTGTATGCTATCAAGTTATATGACATAAATTATGATAGCTCATTACGGTTCACCTGCAATGGTTACCTGTATATAGGTTTTCGGTTTTCCTATCAGGTATACCTCAACGTGTATGGCCGGCTTACTATGGATTTGAAACGTCCGGATTGACTCTGATCTAAGACTCGCTCCTTTGGAAGATCTACATCTACACACTAAGACTTACATGATTGTATAGAGAGCCAGCGTGGTCGTGTGGGTTAAACCACGTCTGCTCGGCCATCACTGAATCATGAGTGGAACGAGATGGGGTTCGATTCCTCGCCGTGACGCTCTGATTTATATGGCTCACTTTTGATCACATCATACTCGCTTCGGCGGTACAATGTACA
>KZ653154.1:78944-89350 GCA_001010745.2 Gerris buenoi | reverse complement strand
TTTGCTAACAAAAAGAGTAACTAGGAAAAGAGTAACACTAGGCCTAGGCAACAAAAAGAGTAACACTAGGCCTAGGCAACTAAAAGAGTAACACTAGGCCTAGGCAACAAAAAGAGTAACACTAGGCCTAGGCAAAAAATAAAGTAACACTAGGCCTAGGCAACAAAAAGAGTAACGCATAGCTTTAAATCCAAATCATGGACCTGGAAAACGCGTAAAGTCTTTGAAATCCCAAAATTGGTGGTCATTCAAGTCAGCGTTCAGACAGACACATTGATGTCAGACATAATTATGTACACCAACGTTAAGTTACACTTAAACAAATGTTCGTTTTATTTAAGACAAATTTAGTTTCAACTAGTTTTGATTGTAGGTTATAATTGTTAGTATTATACTAATAATAATTGATTCGGTCGTAATAATTTTAAATTACCTCTTCACATGCCGTCTTGCAGTTCCCAGAAGCCTTAGCACAACAAAGGTTCACTGAAACAAAAAAAAATAACAAACATTTGAAAATTAGGTAGTAGGTTAAAAAGAAAAAATCTAATATGCAGGTAGATGTCAAGTTAAAATATAGCGAAATTATTTATCGTATAGAAAGGTATACATGGTGCGAATTTCAGCTCTATCGGCGAAATAGGTCCGAAATTATTTGGCGTTTAAGTTTGAGAGTTTAAAAGTTGATACCTATTTTCAAAATGGCCGAAGATATCAAAACGAAATTCAGTGGCAATTTTTGTCATATAAAGAGACATAATTGGTTTAAATTTCAGCGCAATCGTATTTATTTTTTGGCTCAAAATGGTTAAAGACGTCACGAATATAAGATTTTCTGGGCGGCAATGCTGCATTTAAGGACTGATTATAACACTGTTTCAACTCTGTATCTGTAGCTTAAAAACTGTAGTAATTATGCGTGACGCAGACAGACAGAAATAGTGTGAAAACAATATTTTTTGTCTTTAAACGAAAGGAAAATTATATAACTAGATTTTAAAGGAGAAAAATGGTTACCAATAAATTATTATTAATGTCCTTAATACAAATGCTTATATTTATTACTAAAATTTATACTACATGAAATCGTGATCGTGCGGATATCGATGGATCGATGGATATATAACTCGATCTGCTGTAATAGTGTTGTGGTTAGTTAGTAAAGCCCTACGCACTGGAGCAACTCGCAAATGACTTGAGTGTCCAAGTCGCTTGTCCGATTGTGTAAAACATTTATTTTTATTTAATATGTATATTAATGAGTATATAGAATAAATTTTATAACTATGTATGTACATATTTCACATTTTCATAATTGCATTAATTCTACTTTTTTTAGACATAATATGATTAGAACCTTAAAAATTTGTTATCTGAAAGTTCGAGTTCTGAAGTTCTTTTGCAGCAATGAATATTTAGGGTTTTAAATTTCAAGACATGGAGGAACCAATGAAAAATAGTATTTTATTAACACAGATTAATCACTTAAATCGTCATATGCATCAAATATTGTGATAGTTCCACCTTCCAAAACAAAGGAAACCAATGATTTTGATCACTTTTGAGTTTTTAACCGGTCAGTAATTTCGACTACAGACCAGTTGCATTTCTTTTCGAGTAGCTCCGCGTACAGTGGGCCTAAAATTAAGAAATTTGAACTTAGGTTCACTAATAGGACAAGCATACAGTTAATGAAGCGGTATCACAGTACATCAGATCATGTAATATAACCTTAGACATGCAAGAGGATTACTCAGGCGAGCTTAATAACTATTAACTATCAGATAAGTTCAGCTAAGTTAACATGATGATAATGAACAGTTAAACATGATCAGTTATCTAAAAGATACTATAATTTATACAAAACAGAATAAGCAATTCTCGTTCTCGGTTACTAAGAATAATATGGAGTCAAATTCTAATAAATTGCAGCTGCAGCTGTAAATATAAAGTTTAGCATCTGCCTGTTGGGTTTTGGTCTTTTCTTCGCCCCTGATAATTCTAATTGAAAAGTAATTTAAAAAATATAGTTTGCGGTCATTAATAGAGTGTATATACTTATACTAGTTGAAAATCTGACTAATATCAGGTCCTGTTTTAATAATTATAAGGAGAATAAATAATCCTTTAATAAGGAGAATAAATAATAAGGCTTTTGAAAGACATTTGAAAATTTATTCGGCTGTAATACTGTCCGCCTCCTCATTTCTGTTTTCTTCGGCCATGATAATGACTTTTTTGCTGAAATACGCTGCTGTAAAATATACAGTTATAAATGGAGAGAAGTTTTTTCTTGTATCATTATTTCTTCTAATGCTCCGTTCTTCTGATGATAAAAGTTTTGGTCTTTATGAAGAGAAAAACGCAAATACACTTTTAATTTGATTAGGTATTTTTGAGAGAAAAAAAAAGTTTAATTCAAAAGCATAAATTTCCACATACTAAAAAAAAAAAACACGTATAAATTTAGAGAGGAGGGAAAAAAGTTTAAGTAAAACAAAACAGGGAAACAAACTGTCAATACTAAAAACAACTAATATATATCATAAACAGAGTCAAAACAATTTTATAATGAAAGTAACGGGGGAAACCAGTGTAGGATGTGAGAGGTGAGGAAAGTTTTTTTAAGCCCCATAGAAGTGATATAGAGTCAATGTAGTATGCTAACGCTAAACCCTGGCATCCGACCATACACAACACTTTGCCAAACCAGTTCAAAAAACAACACCGCCAAAATACATCACGCACTCGTACTATTTATACTTATATTCACCTCTGCCAGAGTTAATGTCCCCAAACATCTACCGAAACCAAAAAAATAAACACATATATTTAGAAGGAACCAAAACTATCAAAACGAAATTCAGTGGCAATTTTTGTCATATAAAGAGACATAATTGGTTTAAATTTCAGCGCAATCGTATTTATTTTTTTATGAATCTTTGAAATATGTTCTGGCTCAAAATGGTTAAAGACGTCACGAATATAAGATTTTCTGGGCGGCAATGCTGCATTTAAGGACTGATTATAACACTGTTTCAACTCTGTATCTGTAGCTTAAAAACTGTAGTAATTATGCGTGACGCAGACAGACAGAAATAGTGTGAAAACAATATTTTTTTTCTTTAAACGAAAGGAAAATTATATAACTAGATTTTAAAGGAGAAAAATGGTTACCAATAAATTATTATTAATGTCCTTAATACAAATGCTTATATTTATTACTAAAATTTATACTACATGAAATCGTGATCGTGCGGATATCGATGGATCGATGGATATATAACTCGATCTGCTGTAATAGTGTTGTGGTTAGTTAGTAAAGCCCTACTCACATGGAGCAACTCGCAAATGACTTGAGTGTCCAAGTCGCTTGTCCGATTGAGTAAAACATTTATTTTTATTTAATATGTATATTAATGAGTATATAGAATAAATTTTATAACTATGTATGTACATATTTCACATTTTCATAATTGCATTAATTCTACTTTTTTTAGACATAATATGATTAGAACCTTAAAAATTTGTTATCTGAAAGTTCGAGTTCTGAAGTTCTTTTGCAGCAATGAATATTTAGGGTTTTAAATTTCAAGACATGGAGGAACCAATGAAAAATAGTATTTTATTAACACAGATTAATCACTTAAATCGTCATATGCATCAAATATTGTGATAGTTCCACCTTCCAAAACAAAGGAAACCAATGATTTTGATCACTTTTGAGTTTTTAACCGGTCAGTAATTTCGACTACAGACCAGTTGCATTTCTTTTCGAGTAGCTCCGCGTACAGTGGGCCTAAAATTAAGATAATTTGAACTTAGGTTCACTAATAGGACAAGTATACAGTTAATGAAGCGGTATCACAGTACATCAGATCATGTAATATAACCTTAGACATGCAAGAGGATTACTCAGGCGAGCTTAATAACTATTAACTATCAGATAAGTTCAGCTAAGTTAACATGATGATAATGAGCAGTTAAACATGATCAGTTATCTAAAAGATACTATAATTTATACAAAACAGAATAAGCAATTCTCGTTCTCGGTTACTAAGAATAATATGGAGTCAAATTCTAATAAATTGCAGCTGCAGCTGTAAATATAAAGTTTAGCATCTGCCTGTTGGGTTTTGGTCTTTTCTTCGCCCCTGATAATTCTAATTGAAAAGTATTTAAAAAATATAGTTTGCGGTCATTAATAGAGTGTATATACTTATACTAGTTGAAAATCTGACTAATATCAGGTCCTGTTTTAATAATTATAAGGAGAATAAATAATCCTTTAATAAGGAGAATAAATAATAAGGCTTTTGAAAGACATTTGAACATTTATTCGGCTGTAATACTGTCCGCCTCCTCATTTCTGTTTTCTTCGGCCATGATAATGACTTTTTTGCTGAAATACGCTGCTGTAAAATATACAGTTATAAATGGAGAGAAGTTTTTTCTTGTATCATTATTTCTTCTAATGCTCCGATCTTCTGATGATAAAAGTTTTGGTCTTTATGAAGAGAAAAACGCAAATACACTTTTAATTTGATTAGGTATTTTTGAGAGAAAAAAAAAGTTTAATTCAAAAGCATAAATTTCCACATATTAAAAAAAAAACACGTATAAATTTAGAGAGGAGGGAAAAAAGTTTAAGTAAAACAAAACAGGGAAACAAACTGTCAATACTAAAAACAACTAATATATATCATAAACAGAGTCAAAACAATTTTATAATGAAAGTAACGGGGGAAACCAGTGTAGGATGTGAGAGGTGAGGAAAGTTTTTTTAAGCCCCATAGAAGTGATATAGAGTCAATGTAGTATGCTATCGCTAAACCCTGGCATCCGACCATACACAACACTTTGCCAAACCAGTTCAAAAAACAACACCGCCAAAATACATCACGCACTCGTACTATTTATACTTATATTCACCTCTGCCAGAGTTAATGTCCCCAAACAACTACCCAACCAAATAAATATACACATATATTTAGAAGGAAACAACACTGTTTTTTTTCGTCGACATCTAAAAATATAATTAATTAATTTTCAAATATAGCTTAGAAATTGAGCCAAATGTTGTTGCATTCCTTAAAATACTTCCTAAGTTTTGGAATTACGTATATTTTACTACATCGCACATTTTACTTTTATGTGTATCCCTTAAAAGATGAAACCTTAAAAAAAAATATGTGTGGTGTCACGGGACACCCGGTAGAAACGAAGTTCCTTACATTTTTCATTAAATATAAATGATAAAATCACACTACTAAGAACGTATACGTTGCAAACTACTAATACATGGTGGAGTTAGAAAAGAGACAAAATTAAAAGTAACTAACTGTTTGTACCTAGCGGAGTTAAGGAAAAATTAAAACAAAAGTGTTTTTGTATCATTAAAGCAAGCAATAAAAATGTATTGATATATAAGAAAAAAGTTAATCATTTTGAGATAGTTAAAGAGTACGATTGTTAAAGTATGTTAGATTGAAATAAGTGACATTTGACATAAATAACAAAAATAAACAAAAAAAGTCAAGTAACAGGCTTCCTTAATAACACTTTTTCCCGTCTTAACATTTTTGAAGCTTACGTTTACGCGAGCGTTGCGCGTGAACGCTTGGGCGGATAACGTTGTCCAACGAACTTAGCCTGGGTATTGGTAAAATGAACATGTGTACCAAATTTCTGTGAACTTTTACTCTAGTTATTATCGTTGGTAGATTTTGTGACGGATTTTGCGTGACGGTGATTTTGTGACGGTGATTTGTGACGGTGATTTTGGTCGTTTTTTCGGATTCACTCCCGGGATCCAGAACGTGCCATAAGGAACTTCGTTCCAAAAACTTAGCTTAGAACCAAATTTTGTTTCGAATGTTTATTAAAATATAAAGTTAATGATCTATATGAAATATAATACTACAGTACTACGAATTCATTAAGTCCAAGGAATCTCTAATGAACAATACCTTGACCCTTACGAAATTCATCCATATACGTAAAACAGCTGATGCTATTTTAGAAACTTCTTTACAAGAACAGCGCTTAAATTTCCTGCTATAAGCCTCCCTCTTTCTCATTCACGTTAATTAAGACCAAATTGGATTTTGGAAGAGCCTAACGAAGCTTCCTGGCGCCTTAAGGCCAAGCGGGTAAGCGGTAGATCCCTAATTAATAAGCCAACTCACATTTAGCCCCCTAAATAGAACTGGATGGACATCTGCCAAAAAAATATTTATATAATCGGCTAAATTCTTAACATGTGACTGTCATATATTAGCCAAGATCATCTATAAATAAATGTACATTGAATATACTTTTACTTTCTCCGTAAACAAAGTCATAAAAATTATTTTTAACAAAACTATTTGATCTGAGAAGCACTTTTTTATTAATAGTATTTAAACACGTCTCCCTCTACTTTTTTAGCTTTATTGTACAAATTGGGCTTTCAATCGTCTAAATTTAACAGAAAAAGAGTAATTGTTTGAGTCAAAACAAAGAAAGTTTAAATTTGGCTCAAATCGTAAAATTATAAACACTAATATCCAGTCAAAAATAATACATTTTACAAAAAAATAAAAAGTTTTTTGTTTTTGGTCGTTTCTTTAATGACTCGTGATACGGGTCCTGTAATGACATTATGGGTTATTACAGGTTAATGGATTGGCCACTTTACACAACATCACAATGTGATCAATGTGAAACATGTCTCACCTTTCTAGGATCTAAACTATCACCCGGAGTGTGTGGTCCAACATTATAATCATTCGTATACGATCATTTTCACTGATGTGAAATTTATGGAGGTAAGAAGTTTTTTTCAAAATATAAAAAAAATGAAAATATGTCATTTACAGTCCAGGAGATAGCGTGCAAAAAAGTGTCTGACTAACATCAAGCTAGAATTTTGTGTATAAGTAAATGTTTCGGTGCCTTTTAAGAATATATGGTCTGCTATGTTCGTCTGCGAGACACAGCTTGGCAATAGGCGTTTGAAAAAAACAAACCTGTGGAGAGCAGCCAAGTCCCACCCTTTTTGGTGGACAATGTGATTTTCATGATCCTGAGTACGAACTTAGTTAGTAGACCAATTATCAAGTTGATGTTAGTTTGTAACCCTACACGGGGGAACCCTTAGACTTCAAGTAATATTTGACTAACTAAGCTATTACGTGACAATTGACAATCTACCATCAACTTGATTATTGGTCTACTAACTAAGTTCGTACTCAGGATCATGAAAATCACATTGTCCACCAAAAAGAGCGGTATATGGCCGCTCTCCAACAGTTCCTTTTTTTTAAATGCCTATTGCCAAGCTATGTCCCGAATACGAACTTAGCCGACCACATATTCTTAACCTTTTTTTTATTTTTACGAGTATATCTAATTATAAAAAAATCGTAACAAATTAGAAATTATCTAACTCAAAATACAGCAGCACATACGCAGTTAGGGTTCAGATTATTAGGCAGAACAGATTATTATTAGAGATGAATATTTGGTACAGATATACTTTTCTATATCCAATAGTTCTTTAAAACTATATTCAATATAGAAAAGTGTATATTTGTACCAAGAAGAACTGATCCTCTTTAAATAACCCATTTCAAGAAGTACTATTCGATATTGAAAAGTCTATATCCGTACCAAGAAGAACTAATCTTTTATAACTAACCTTTTTTGAAGTACTACCCTTTTTAAGAAGAACTATTAGATTTTTTTTTTTTTAATGGAACTATTGGATACAGAGAGTTTGAATCTATTTACGTCAGTACCGTGATTTTATTTGTCGTTTAAATTAGGAAAGAAGGGTATTTCTTTAGATTGTTACTACCCTCTTAAAAAACAATCTAAATAAGGTGTACGGAATATTCTTCGTTGGACTGTTACTTAATAAAAACACAAGTTCGATATTTCTATTTCCAAAAGTACATTGGACTAAACATCCCTTTGTTACATATTTGGTCCAAGCCACATGTATATTCTAAAAAAAGGGAGTTACAATCTAAACAAGTACCTAAAAAAGTCTAAAAACCAGATGAGGTCTAATTTAACTTCAGCCAGCATTTTGTGATCGCAGTACTCGAAAGAACAATCGACAAATTACACTAAACCTTTTTTGAAAAATAAGTTCTTATTAATTTCTGAGATATTTCGCATCACCAGAAAATTCATTTCTCATTTTCACCAAAGGGTATGATTTCTATGAACATGTGTGTCAAATTTCATTGAAATTGGCTTAGTAGATTAGATTCGCACAGACTATGAACTACTGANAACTATTAGATTTTTTTTTTTTTAATGGAACTATTGGATACAGAGAGTTTGAATCTATTTACGTCAGTACCGTGATTTTATTTGTCGTTTAAATTAGGAAAGAAGGGTATTTCTTTAGATTGTTACTACCCTCTTAAAAAACAATCTAAATAAGGTGTACGGAATATTCTTCGTTGGAGTGTTACTTAATAAAAACACAAGTTCGATATTTCTATTTTCAAAAGTACATTGGACTAAACATCCCTTTGTAGTTACATAATTGGTCCAAGCCACATGTATGTTCTAAAAAAAGGGAGTTACAATCTAAACAAGTACCTAAAAAAGTCTAAAAACCAGATGAGGTCTAATTTAACTTCAGCCAGCATTTTGTGATCAGTACTCGAAAGAACAATCGACAAATTACACTAAACCTTTTTTGAAAAATAAGTTCTTATTAATTTCTGAGATATTTCGCATCACCAGAAAATTCATTTCTCATTTTCACCAAAGGGTATGATTTTTATGAACATGTGTGTCAAATTTCATTGAAATTGGCTTTGTAGTTTAGATTCTCACAGACTATGAACTACTGACAGAGATTGATATTGGATGATTTTTTTTGTAGTAATTATATTGTATAGAGTAAGTGTGTATAGCGATTAGCGATTAATATTGTACGTAGTTTTTATATAGAAAGAAAGCATTAGGATGACGTAGAATAGATTAGATTTGGAAATTTAGAAAAAAAATGGTTAGATTTAGAAAAAGTTATATTTGGAGATTTTGGTGGATTTACACGATTTAAGGGCTCCTGAGTGGAAAGAAGTGTTTTGAAAAACGTCTGTGTGGAGTCTGTGTGGAAGAGTGGAGCTTAAACCACTTGGCCAATTTTGATGCAATTTGGCATAAATATTCAGAAACATCATTCCCCATGGCCAAATTTAGAAATAACAGTGGGCATTTATAACAATGTTGTCAATTTTTAAATAATAATAATAATATATATTTACATCATATCAAAAATAAACAAACAGAAATTATACATAAATAAATAAATACATAAATACACATTATTGTAAAGTAAGTAAAATGTTTTTTTTTTTTAATTTTTTCTTAGTTATTATTTTCTCCTTTTCCTGTACTACGCTTTTCCCTTAGACGGTTTTTCTATATAACCTCCCGATAAAGTAACTAACATGAAATTATTTAACAAAAAAAACACCCAAAAACAATTTTTCCTAATTAATGGTTATTTATTTAAAAACGGATAATCAATGTTGTCAAGACATGGCTAATTGAAACGATATCTTGATTAATTCTCTCTAGTTTGTTTTAATCATCCAATTTTACTATATATCTAAATGACGAGCAATTATTTATTTAGGTACTTGTCAAACCCCCCTCTCTGGTTTAAATTAATTCTCCTGGTTCTACCAAGAATTACATTACACCACTTTAATTAATCAATTTTATATAACATGACATTTTGAGTTGGTTTTTAATCAGAGAGATAAATTAAAACGATATATAAAAGAGGTTAAAACGAAAATTGATTAAGATTAATAGAAATTGATTAATTTATTACTAATCTAATTTCAATTAACAAGATTAATAATGCAGTACATTTTATAACTATTCTTTTCAACATGTGCTTTATATAAATTTAATCTTATGTACTCAAAATAAATACTCTATAGTTATTCACGCAACAAGGAAGAGAAGTATGTTTTCCTGCTCGAGGTTAAGTTTTCTCCTGAGGTACCGCCGAAGGAGAAAACTTCATTAGCTCCTGAGGCTTGCCGAGGGAGATAACTGTAGTTTTAGCTCTCGAGGCATAGCCGAGGGAGATAATCACGAGAGCAGAAATACTTCGATCCATGTTGCGTATTAAATTTTATCTACCACTAGTACACCATGGGTAATAGCTAAGTTTTTAGGTATAAAAGTTTTACCTAGAAATTCACGTAATTTAAACACTTTAAACTGATATTTAGTTACTTCATTTATTAAAATAACAATTTTTATACTAAATATACACGTTTTACAACAAACACTATCAATAGTTTGTTTTTAATTTAAAGACTTTATATGATAACCTAAAGTAACCTTCCTGAAAAATTAAAAGCTATAAACAGCGGAAAAAC
>KZ653154.1:53183-71789 GCA_001010745.2 Gerris buenoi | reverse complement strand
GATTTGACCACGGTGGGTGATTTCTGAAAATGTATGCCAAATTTAATAGAAATGAGGACAGTATTATTTTGCTCCACACTTCTGTATAGACTACAGACTGACAGAATTGTTTTAAAAAACCGCACTAAATTGGACCGTCAATAAAAATTCTCTACATATAAACTGCGTGTATGCGATACGTAAAAACTACCTCCACTATTATTAAACCGCATGTTAAGCAGTTTTATGCAACACAATTCAAATATCATCTCGCCTTGTTCTTGGTGATTTTAAAAGATGTTTAACTATTATAAAAGTCGCCATTCTCCTTGTAAATGGCGACGTTACCTTGTCATTTAAAAAAAAATGGCATTAAAATAACTATGACATAATGTTCGTCATACGACATTTTTCTCTATCTAGAGAAAAATGTAGAGAGAAAAAACTAGAGATGCTCTAGTCCTAGTCTATTACCGTGGAGACAAGACTATTAACGAGAAATAGCTTTATACGGTTTCATTAGTTTTAATGTAACTAAATCCGTAAATGAGGCTACTTCACGGATGATATAAAACAGATAAACGTTTAACTTAAGAGATTTATGAACATATTTTGAATCAGGAAACATTAAAATCTACTTCTATTACCTCCTGCTTACATGATGAAGCAGAAACAAAACTATATCAACACAAATGCATTGATAAAAGGAAAAAATAGACTGCCAATTAGTGTGGCACATAGCTTCCTCACATCCAATCATGTACTTTATTGCTGTATTAACATTCACATTATTGTTATATTTCTTTATTGTTATATTAGATATTGTCTAAAAACTATTAATAGTTATACCGATCTTTACCACGCTACATAGCGGTGTCGCTGTTGGTATAACTAAAAAATTGTATTTGTGAAAAATGTTTGTCTCATTGAAAAGATTGAGTTTGATTTTTTCCCCGGCCGAAATTTCCAATTGTAAATTTGAAGTCCACGTTTACGTGAGCGTTACGCGTGAACGCATGGACAGATGACGTTGTCCAACGAACTCGTCCTGAGCATTAGTAAAATGAACATGTATACCAAATTTCATCAAAATCGGTCAAGAATTACTCAAGTTATCGTCGGACGTTTTAAAATTCGCGGACACACAGACCGACAGACAGACAGACACGAGACCAAAAATGTTCCCTGATGTCTGAAACGGATTTCTGTCTTGGAATTTTTAAAATCGGAGACATAAAAGTTTTTCGTTCTCAAAAGTGAACACAATGCTTTCGTTACCTTCGGTAAGCTTGGAAGTAATGTAACAATAAAGTAATATAACGCTAATGTTAATAAAACAATAAAGTACATGATAGGATGCGAGGAAGCTATGTGCCACATTAATTGGCAGTATATTTAATTTACTTTTATTAAACATTACATAATTATAAAATCACACTACACTAATTATACGATTATACATGGTTTAATCGTACAACAAGAGTATACTTATATTATACATGGTGAAGTTAGAAAAGATACAAAATTAAGAGATGCTATACTAACTACTTGTTCCTTAAAATCACTACGTTAGAATGTAAGATCTCGGTAAAATCGTGGTTTCCTTTATTTTAAATATTTAGCCCGATTTTATAGTTTTAATGATATTTTATTACTTCAAGTGCAGTCACTGTTATTTTTATTAAAAATTTATATTTTACAAAATGCCCGTCTTATCGTGTAGGTGATAATAGAATCTTTTCCTGTCCTGATAAGCCAATTTGACATAAAATTTGAAGCTTACGAGTTGCGCTACAAGAGTTGCGCGTGAACGCTTGAGTGGATACGTTGTCCAACGAACTCGTCCTGGATGGAAAAATGAACATGTGTAACAAATTTCAACTAAATCGGCCGACTTTTACTCAAGTTATCAGTCGATTTTGTTACCGGTCGTTTTTTTTCGGGTTTACTCCCGGACTCTCGCTGCTGTAAAGTGTCATAAGAGTAACTTCGTTTTAATAATATATTTTAAACATTATCGAATTATCGGATAAAATGGATAAAACAAAAAGTTATATGAGTAAATCTCGGTGTATTGTTTTCTTCCCTCTTTCTTTCAAGATCTAACTGACATATTTCACATAAAAATACAAAAGAGAGGAAATATCGATATTAACTTCTCAACGGGATATTAATAAATACTGCAGAACAGAAATGATTAATTTTTAAAACTAGTTAAAATCATTTTCTAGCTTTTGACCTTATTGGAAAAATAAAAAAAATAGCATTTACAACAATTCCTCTTTTACAAGTGCTCTTCTTTTACAATTTAAATATAATTTTTAACATAAAAAAAACGCTTTTTCATGGCATTTGATAGTTTTTGTTTTATATTACTTTTTATTTATTTTTTTACTTCTATGATTCCTCGAATTAAAAAGAAACCTACACATTTCTATCCACTCTGTTTAAAACCATACTGTAAAATAAAATAAAGAAAATACTCCTGTCTGTATAACTATTTTATATTGTCGCATACATATATACTCGTATATTTCAAAGGAAGTTAAATCTAGAAAAAAAAAAAAATTCTCTAACTATACGATTAAATAATTTAAAAAAAAAAANGTTTCAGTGGTTAGATAAAAGTAATCTTAACTCTATAAGGTACGTTTTCATGATGAATAAACACTGATGATGACCAATTAAAGTGGTGTGAAACTCTTATGTATTCAATATTTGTTGTTTCAGTGGTTCGATAAAAGAAATCTTAACTCTATATAAGGTACTTTTTCTTGATGATTAAATACTGATGATGGCTGATAATTAAAGAGGTGTGGAACTAGTTTGCAATCAATATTTGTTGTTTTAGAGGTTAGATAAAAGAAATCTTAACTCTATATGAGGTACTTTTTCTTGATGAATAAACACTGATGATTGTCAATTAAAGTGGTGTGAAACTCTTATATGTTTAATATTTGTTGTTTCAGTGGTTAGATAAAAGTAATCTTAACTCTATAAGGTACGTTTTCATGATGAATAAACACTGATGATGACCAATTAAAGTGGTGTGAAACTCTTATGTATTCAATATTTGTTGTTTCAGTGGTTCGATAAAAGAAATCTTAACTCTATATAAGGTACTTTTTCTTGATGATTAAATACTGATGATGGCTGATAATTAAAGAGGTGTGGAACTAGTTTGCAATCAATATTTGTTGTTTTAGAGGTTAGATAAAAGAAATCTTAACTCTATATGAGGTACTTTTTCTTGATGAATAAACACTGATGATTGTCAATTAAAGTGGTGTGAAACTCTTATATGTTTAATATTTGTTGTTTCAGTGGTTAGATAAAAGTAATCTTAACTCTATAAGGTACGTTTTCATGATGAATAAACACTGATGATGACCAATTAAAGTGGTGTGAAACTCTTATGTATTCAATATTTGTTGTTTCAGTGGTTCGATAAAAGAAATCTTAACTCTATATAAGGTACTTTTTCTTGATGATTAAATACTGATGATGGCTGATAATTAAAGAGGTGTGGAACTAGTTTGCAATCAATATTTGTTGTTTTAGAGGTTAGATAAAAGAAATCTTAACTCTATATGAGGTACTTTTTCTTGATGAATAAACACTGATGATTGTCAATTAAAGTGGTGTGAAACTCTTATATGTTTAATATTTGTTGTTTCAGTGGTTAGATAAAAGTAATCTTAACTCTATAAGGTACGTTTTCATGATGAATAAACACTGATGATGACCAATTAAAGTGGTGTGAAACTCTTATGTATTCAATATTTGTTGTTTCAGTGGTTCGATAAAAGAAATCTTAACTCTATATAAGGTACTTTTTCTTGATGATTAAATACTGATGATGGCTGATAATTAAAGAGGTGTGGAACTAGTTTGCAATCAATATTTGTTGTTTTAGAGGTTAGATAAAAGAAATCTTAACTCTATATGAGGTACTTTTTCTTGATGAATAAACACTGATGATTGTCAATTAAAGTGGTGTGAAACTCTTATATGTTTAATATTTGTTGTTTCAGTGGTTAGATAAAAGTAATCTTAACTCTATAAGGTACGTTTTCATGATGAATAAACACTGATGATGACCAATTAAAGTGGTGTGAAACTCTTATGTATTCAATATTTGTTGTTTCAGTGGTTCGATAAAAGAAATCTTAACTCTATATAAGGTACTTTTTCTTGATGATTAAATACTGATGATGGCTGATAATTAAAGAGGTGTGGAACTAGTTTGCAATCAATATTTGTTGTTTTAGAGGTTAGATAAAAGAAATCTTAACTCTATATGAGGTACTTTTTCTTGATGAATAAACACTGATGATTGTCAATTAAAGTGGTGTGAAACTCTTATATGTTTAATATTTGTTGTTTCAGTGGTTAGATAAAAGTAATCTTAACTCTATAAGGTACGTTTTCATGATGAATAAACACTGATGATGACCAATTAAAGTGGTGTGAAACTCTTATGTATTCAATATTTGTTGTTTCAGTGGTTCGATAAAAGAAATCTTAACTCTATATAAGGTACTTTTTCTTGATGATTAAATACTGATGATGGCTGATAATTAAAGAGGTGTGGAACTAGTTTGCAATCAATATTTGTTGTTTTAGAGGTTAGATAAAAGAAATCTTAACTCTATATGAGGTACTTTTTCTTGATGAATAAACACTGATGATTGTCAATTAAAGTGGTGTGAAACTCTTATATGTTTAATATTTGTTGTTTCAGTGGTTAGATAAAAGTAATCTTAACTCTATAAGGTACGTTTTCATGATGAATAAACACTGATGATGACCAATTAAAGTGGTGTGAAACTCTTATGTATTCAATATTTGTTGTTTCAGTGGTTCGATAAAAGAAATCTTAACTCTATATAAGGTACTTTTTCTTGATGATTAAATACTGATGATGGCTGATAATTAAAGAGGTGTGGAACTAGTTTGCAATCAATATTTGTTGTTTTAGAGGTTAGATAAAAGAAATCTTAACTCTATATGAGGTACTTTTTCTTGATGAATAAACACTGATGATTGTCAATTAAAGTGGTGTGAAACTCTTATATGTTTAATATTTGTTGTTTCAGTGGTTAGATAAAAGTAATCTTAACTCTATAAGGTACGTTTTCATGATGAATAAACACTGATGATGACCAATTAAAGTGGTGTGAAACTCTTATGTATTCAATATTTGTTGTTTCAGTGGTTCGATAAAAGAAATCTTAACTCTATATAAGGTACTTTTTCTTGATGATTAAATACTGATGATGGCTGATAATTAAAGAGGTGTGGAACTAGTTTGCAATCAATATTTGTTGTTTTAGAGGTTAGATAAAAGAAATCTTAACTCTATATGAGGTACTTTTTCTTGATGAATAAACACTGATGATTGTCAATTAAAGTGGTGTGAAACTCTTATATGTTTAATATTTGTTGTTTCAGTGGTTAGATAAAAGTAATCTTAACTCTATAAGGTACGTTTTCATGATGAATAAACACTGATGATGACCAATTAAAGTGGTGTGAAACTCTTATGTATTCAATATTTGTTGTTTCAGTGGTTCGATAAAAGAAATCTTAACTCTATATAAGGTACTTTTTCTTGATGATTAAATACTGATGATGGCTGATAATTAAAGAGGTGTGGAACTAGTTTGCAATCAATATTTGTTGTTTTAGAGGTTAGATAAAAGAAATCTTAACTCTATATGAGGTACTTTTTCTTGATGAATAAACACTGATGATTGTCAATTAAAGTGGTGTGAAACTCTTATATGTTTAATATTTGTTGTTTCAGTGGTTAGATAAAAGTAATCTTAACTCTATAAGGTACGTTTTCATGATGAATAAACACTGATGATGACCAATTAAAGTGGTGTGAAACTCTTATGTATTCAATATTTGTTGTTTCAGTGGTTCGATAAAAGAAATCTTAACTCTATATAAGGTACTTTTTCTTGATGATTAAATACTGATGATGGCTGATAATTAAAGAGGTGTGGAACTAGTTTGCAATCAATATTTGTTGTTTTAGAGGTTAGATAAAAGAAATCTTAACTCTATATGAGGTACTTTTTCTTGATGAATAAACACTGATGATTGTCAATTAAAGTGGTGTGAAACTCTTATATGTTTAATATTTGTTGTTTCAGTGGTTAGATAAAAGTAATCTTAACTCTATAAGGTACGTTTTCATGATGAATAAACACTGATGATGACCAATTAAAGTGGTGTGAAACTCTTATGTATTCAATATTTGTTGTTTCAGTGGTTCGATAAAAGAAATCTTAACTCTATATAAGGTACTTTTTCTTGATGATTAAATACTGATGATGGCTGATAATTAAAGAGGTGTGGAACTAGTTTGCAATCAATATTTGTTGTTTTAGAGGTTAGATAAAAGAAATCTTAACTCTATATGAGGTACTTTTTCTTGATGAATAAACACTGATGATTGTCAATTAAAGTGGTGTGAAACTCTTATATGTTTAATATTTGTTGTTTCAGTGGTTAGATAAAAGTAATCTTAACTCTATAAGGTACGTTTTCATGATGAATAAACACTGATGATGACCAATTAAAGTGGTGTGAAACTCTTATGTATTCAATATTTGTTGTTTCAGTGGTTCGATAAAAGAAATCTTAACTCTATATAAGGTACTTTTTCTTGATGATTAAATACTGATGATGGCTGATAATTAAAGAGGTGTGGAACTAGTTTGCAATCAATATTTGTTGTTTTAGAGGTTAGATAAAAGAAATCTTAACTCTATATGAGGTACTTTTTCTTGATGAATAAACACTGATGATTGTCAATTAAAGTGGTGTGAAACTCTTATATGTTTAATATTTGTTGTTTCAGTGGTTAGATAAAAGTAATCTTAACTCTATAAGGTACGTTTTCATGATGAATAAACACTGATGATGACCAATTAAAGTGGTGTGAAACTCTTATGTATTCAATATTTGTTGTTTCAGTGGTTCGATAAAAGAAATCTTAACTCTATATGAGGTACTTTTTCTTGATGATTAAATACTGATGATGGCTGATAATTAAAGAGGTGTGGAACTAGTTTGCAATCAATAATTGTTGTTTTAGAGGTTAGATAAAAGTAATCTTAACTCCATATGAGGTACTTTTTCTTGATGAATAAACTCTGATGATGGCAAATTAAAGTAGTGCGAAACTAGTCTGCAATCAATATTTGTTTTTTCAGAGGTTAGATAAAAGAAATCTTAACTCTATATGAGGTACTTTTTCTTGATGATTATACTGATGATGGCTGATAATTAATGAGGTTTGGAACTAGTTTGCAATCAATATTTATTGTTTCATTGGTTAGATAAAAGTAATCTTAACTCTAAGAGGTACTTCTGCTTGATGAATAAACACTGATGATGGCCATTAGTGATTGATAGCCAAGTTAAAGCGATAAATCTACAATTATGGAATAGACATCACTTAAGTAATACAAGGGGCTCCATAAATCAATCTATGTAGGCAGATATTTGTGATTTGTACTTTTAATGTAACTACTAGTATTAAACCAGAGACATACTCTTGTTGCACTAGAGCTTAACTTAATGTACTATGCTGACTTAGACTAATCTGAACACTTAATCTAAAGTAAGCTAGAGCATGTAAAAATTGTATAAGCATAAAGAAATATTTAAAAAGCTGGCTTTCAACAAAAAAAAGTACATCGTGACAATTGTCAGCGCCNCTTATGGGGGAGAATTGAAGCAACCCTTCTCGACCTATTTGTAATTATTGTACAAATATTATTTTTCTCACTAATTTTATTTGTTTGTCTTCCTTACTTATAAGTGATTACTTAAAGACTGTTAAAAAATTAAAAAAAAAAAAAAAAAAAAAAAAATACATCTGTAAATATTTTCTACAAGTCGGTTACGATTATTTCAGTTTATTTTGTAATCTTTTATTAACTTTTAGATTTTTTTTTTATAGATACTATATGGGCTAATATAATTGATGATGATCAATTAAAGTGGTGTAAAACTAGTCTCCAATTATAAGTTGTTTTTGCGTTATATAATAGTAATCAAGTTAACTCTTTAAGGTACTATTTCTTGATGAATAAAAAGTGGTGTGAAACTAGTCTGCAATAAATATTTGTTGTTTTAATAGTTAGATATAAAAGTAATCTTAACTCTATATGAGGTACTATTTCTTGATGAATAAATACTGATGACGGCTAATAATTAAAGAGGTGCGAAACTAGTCTGCAATCAATATTTGTTGTTTTAGTAGTTAGATAAAAGTAATCTTAACTCTATGAGGTACTTCTNTAATCTAGAAGTAAAGTACGACAGCCACCTTAGTTGACAAGTCAAAATCATAGAAAAGTAAATTTCGTAAATATACTATACAATGAAAATATAAATATGATCTAGAAGTAAAGTTAGACGTCCAACTTACTAGTCATGATGATAGAAAAACTAAATCTGGTAAATATATTACAATGAAAATATATATAGGATCTAGAAGTAAAGTTAGACGTCCAACTTACAATTCAACATCATAGAAAAACTAAATTTGGTAAATATATTATACAATGAAAATATAAATAGGATCTAGAAGTAAAGTTAGACGACCATCTTACTAGTCATGATCATAGAAAAACTAAATCTGGTAAATATATTACACAATAAAAAATATAAATAGGATCTAGAAGTAAAGTTAGACGTCCATCTTACTAGTCATGATCATAGAAAAACTAAACCTGGTAAATATATTATAGAATGAAAATATAAATAGGATCTAGAAGTAAAGTTAGACTTCCATCTTACTAGTCATGATCATAGAAAAACTAAATCTGGTAAATATATTATAGAATGAAAATATAAATAGGTTCTAGAAGTAAAGTTAGACGTCCATCTTACTAGTCATGATCATAGAAAAACAAAAATCTGGTAAATATATTATTATGTAATAGAAATATAAATAGGATCTAGAAGTATTTTAAGACTTCCAACTTACAATTTAATATCATAGAAAAAATAAATCATGTAAATATATTATACAATGAAAATATATATAGGATCTAGAAGTAAAGTTAGACCTNTGCAAAACTAGTCTGCAATCAATATTTGTTGTTTTAGTAGTTAGATAAAAGTCATCTTAACTCTATATGAGGTACTATTTCTTGATGAATAAATACTGATGATGGCTAATAATTAAAGAGGTGCGAAACTAGTCTGCAATCAATATTTGTTGTTTTAGTAGTTAGATAAAAGTAATCTTAACTCTATGAGGTACTTCTGCTTGATGAATAAACACTGATGATGGCTAATAATTAAAGAGGTGCGAAACTAGTCTGCAATCAATATTTGTTGTTTTAGTAGTTAGATAAAAGTAATCTTAACTCTATGAGGTACTTCTGCTTGATGAATAAACACTGATGATGGCTAATAATTAAAGAGGTGCGAAACTAGTCTGCAATCAATATTTGTTGTTTTAGTAGTTAGATAAAAGTAATCTTAACTCTATGAGGTACTTCTGCTTGATGAATAAACACTGATGATGGCTAATAATTAAAGAGGTGCGAAACTAGTCTGCAATCAATATTTGTTGTTTTAGTAGTTAGATAAAAGTAATCTTAACTCTATGAGGTACTTCTGCTTGATGAATAAACACTGATGATGGCTAATAATTAAAGAGGTGCGAAACTAGTCTGCAATCAATATTTGTTGTTTTAGTAGTTAGATAAAAGTAATCTTAACTCTATGAGGTACTTCTGCTTGATGAATAAACACTGATGATGGCTAATAATTAAAGAGGTGCGAAACTAGTCTGCAATCAATATTTGTTGTTTTAGTAGTTAGATAAAAGTAATCTTAACTCTATGAGGTACTTCTGCTTGATGAATAAACACTGATGATGGCTAATAATTAAAGAGGTGCGAAACTAGTCTGCAATCAATATTTGTTGTTTTAGTAGTTAGATAAAAGTAATCTTAACTCTATGAGGTACTTCTGCTTGATGAATAAACACTGATGATGGCTAATAATTAAAGAGGTGCGAAACTAGTCTGCAATCAATATTTGTTGTTTTAGTAGTTAGATAAAAGTAATCTTAACTCTATGAGGTACTTCTGCTTGATGAATAAACACTGATGATGGCTAATAATTAAAGAGGTGCGAAACTAGTCTGCAATCAATATTTGTTGTTTTAGTAGTTAGATAAAAGTAATCTTAACTCTATGAGGTACTTCTGCTTGATGAATAAACACTGATGACGGCCATTAGTGATTGATAGCCAGGTTAAAGCGATAAATCTGCAATTATGGAAGAGACATCACTTATTTAATACAAGGGGATCCATGATTCAATCTATGTAGGCAGATATTTGTGATTTGTACTTTTAATGTAACTACTAGTATTAAACCAGAGACATACTCTTGTTGCACTAGAGCTTAACTTAATGTACTATGCTGACTTAGACTAATCTGAACACTTAATCTAAAGTAAGCTAGAGCATGTAAAAATTGTATAAGCATAAAGAAATATTTAAAAAGCTGGCTTTCAACAAAAAAAAGTACATCGTGACAATTGTCAGCGCCTGAAAAATTAAACGATGTGTAACAACTGTGTGAATGTAAAAAAAAATATGCATAATACAAGTAATAAGATGAATTAAAATTGCTAAAAGACTGAAATCTATGTTAAAAAGGTATTTGGTTAAAAAAAAAAAAAAAAAAAAAAAAAAAAAAAAAAAAAAAAAAAAAATGATTATACACCATAGCAAAATTTATTGATAGTGTTATGTAAATTGTGCTTATGAGACATGAAGTTTAAACAACGTGAAACGTTATAATTAATTTAGTTATTAGTAAATAAACCGAGGAAAAATGTAAAAAACATATCAGATTATAAGCGACATTTATTGGAATATAAATATACATAGTTTACATATTGATGTGTTTAAGCTATATTATTATAATCAGAAAATTATATGAAGGTATACGTATTCTAACATTTTATAAACTCACCGTGTAACGTAGCTTTCGTTGTGTGTAAAAACACAAAAGAAAGAAGAATTGCTAATCCAATCATTTTGACATCGGCCCGAAACAGGATTTATTACCAAAAATTTGAATAATATAAATAAATGTATAGCTACGTTTATTAAATAATATATCGGTGAAAATATTAAATAAAAAATTAATGCGTATATTTGTAAATTTAATGTCTTATACTGTAGTTTTTTAATTTTAAAGTGTTTTACGCCATTTTAAAATTTACTTCAAGTATATTTGAAAAAAATATATATATTTGATCAAACACGATATATATTTATATTTAGATTCAGTAGATTAAATCTCGTAGATAAGGGGAGAAGAGCACTGCGCTTTGCGAGCCCACGATGAGAACTAAATGCCCTTGGGTTAGTAGTACGGGCTAGTAAGAGGGGGGAACGTTACCCCCACTCAGCCGACAAACCACCTCCAGTTCTAAGAACTAACCCTTCGTCTTTCCACCAATAGGAATGCAGATGAGGAAAACACCCTTAAGAATCGAGGGGGTTGAAGAACACTTAGGCCTGATTACAGCTTTGTATCGCTTGGCCATCTATTTGGCAAGATATTGAGTATTTTGAGTCAAATCACTTGCAATAAAATCTGTTGAGATTCAATCTCGTATATTTTGTTTTTCTTTTTGTCCGTCGTAAAATTAAAATAAACAAGATAAGGGATATCGTACTCATCCTTTAAATTGCCTCAACTAAAAAGTAATGCTTTGATTTTAATCAAATGTAAAATTAGTAACACGATATCGATTTGTTTTCCAAGTTAGTTCAACTAGAGGAAAGTTTGAACTATAAATTACGAATTCAATAGCGTTTTGATCTAAGATAACACGAGTAAAGATAGTCTTCAATTATGTTAACGATAGCGTTCTATTTGCCTACTAAAATCAACCGATTTATAAATAATTTTAACTAATTTAAGTAAACTGATAACCTTATCATTTCCAAAAATTATTGAATACATTTTAAATTTAACTAAGCTATCATAAAATAAATAACTTTTTGACATGATGTTTTCATCTTAACTATTTAAATTAACATGTTAATTTTATAAGACTAACAAAATACTAGCCCCACTAACACTCTAGGTACATCTCATCCTCTCGCACTAAAGTTCAAACAACTGAATTATTCAAAAGTGCATAAACTGAAGTATAGTATACGAGGGTTAGCCCGAGCACACATTGAGACGCAGGGCAGGGCAGCATAGTTTTCATTAACAGCAGAAATATAAGAGCACGAATTGAGATGCCAGATGCATTAACTTCGGTTGGCCGCCACATAAGTTAAAGTACTGCAGTACTACCCTTGCTCTGCGTCTTAATTCGTGTGGTTTCCTATAGTTCCGCGGTTGGAAAAAACTGCGCTACCCTGCCCTGCTACCACAACCACAGATGGTGTATAATGTTCAATTAAACTAGCTGCGAAATTGCTTCCTCTCACGGATCAACTTAATGTTTTAGTAACACTCATTCTTTATTGTGTTGTTGATTGTCATTAGGGATGTATAAAAAACAAACTCTCCTGTCCCATTATCTTTGCTATATTTTGACTCATTCTTGTATCATTATAAAGCATCATTAACATTTTGCTAAGATCTAATCATTTTGTTCATCTAATCACGACGTTACGAAGGCATTGGTGGATCTTTTTCAATAAAGTTGCACACGACGAGAACCATTTGCAACCAACTAAAACTCAGTTGGAAGTGAAGTCTGAGTAACTCCCTTGAGAATGATTTTAATGTTTTAATGAAACTTCAAACTTCACACACTATGTAACGCAATATACATATATTTAACACTCAGTATAATTCGTCTAATATGATATTAAGCTAGAGTGAGGCATTTTATTTAACTTATATACTTTTATCATCAATAATCTGACAAATAATTAGTAAAAGTTAAATCTACCGAAGTTTAATAGAAACTTCTAACTTATATAGAATATAGTTACAACAATTCATATAATAATTTAAATACAGTTTCTATAGTTAAACTGTCATCTCTATCGCATAGTATACTTAGTCCCATTGTTTTCTATCTCCATTATTTTGAACAATTAAACTTCCGCATCATTCATATTGTAATTATATGATGATATGCAGAGTAAAATGAATAGAGATACTACATGAAGATATTGCTGAAATTGAAAATAGAACGGATCTATTTTCTAGCATTGTAAGGTCACAGGTGATGCTAGGATTCGCATGAATGCTTCTCACATTGTTTAAGCCAATGTCAATGTCACAACAGCCTGCATTCAACATTCAACTCAAATGTATACATATTTTGCTTCACTTATGAAATACATTTGCTTTCGAGCTTACTGAAAGTAACAAAAGCATAGTGATTATTTTAAAGAACGACCATTTCGATTGTTTCTGAATTTAAAAATGCCTATAGTCCGTCAAAAAACCATATACAAATCAGATAAATACAAATGGGCGCAAAATGAAACTTAAATGGGACCAGCAATGGAACCCAAATTTAATTAAAATTGAACAAATAGTGTTTAAATTTATTGGATCGCAAAAATTGAACGACAGACAGACACGGAACCAAAAATTTTCCCTTATGTCTAAAACAGATTTTTGTCTTGGAATTTTTGAAATTAAAGACAAAAAAGCTCGAAAACAAAATTTGAAATATCATTTCAGAAAGATCACATTTCTTCTAATACTTTCGGTAAGCTTGGAAGCAACAAAATTATAAAGAAATTAAATAAGAATATCAAAGGTATTTCTTTATAATTTGAGCATATTATTTAATTTAATAATTTAATAAAACAATTATTCATTGTTAGTTTTGACGGAGATTTTATGGTATATAGATAACATTGTGGTATCTATATTAGGTACTGAGTAAATAATAACGCACCTCTAAGCAATAACCAGTATATTGTCTGACCGCAAGAATAATTAAAAACAATTTTAACATAAGAAAAAAAATTACAAATACCGGTTTCGACTTTAAACATTATTAGTGTAAAATAATCAATCAACTGATGACGTTAAGTCGAAACCGGTATTTGTATTTTTTTTCTTTTGTTACATTTTTTTTTTTTAAAATTATTCTTGTGGTCAGTCAATATGCTGATTATTCCTTAGATGTACGTTATTATTTACTTAGTACCTAATATACCATAATGTAATTTAAAGTTACCCAGTTTAAATAAATAAAAAAATATAAAAATCTTATATAGATAAAACCTAGATTTAAGAACTTAATAAATGTCTCAATCCAGCGATCACTCCATAATTATAGCTTTATTTGTATAGTCTAATAAAGATATTTCGTCGTTAGTAATTGGATAAGATTGTTTAATTACTGATTATTGAACTGACAATTTTAATTACAAGATTAAAGATCACTCCTAAATCCTGGATTTTGATAATTTTGCCAGTAGGCCACCACTAAATACCTAAATATCGAACACTGACCTTTTGTATTGTTATAGCAGGATGAAAGCATCCCCAAGAGACCTTTCTGTAAAACGGAAAGGGAAAATTAGAAAATGTCAAAACCCAGCTATTAAGATTTAACAAAGCGAAAAAGTTAAGTGGACTGTTAAACTTAAACTGTTAATTGTGTTATTTATAAAACAATATTTATTTGTCAATGACGTTTGGGGTCACTTTGGAGAGGACATTTATTTTAATTTTATTTATTTGATTCATTTATTTCACTTAAATCTAAGGGTTAAATATAATATTAATAATTTAAATCAAATTATAATTGTTATTAACAATAGGAGGCAGACAGAGAAACATTTTCTCTGGCTGTCTCCCATTGTTAATAATAATTATAATTTGATTTAAAATTTAAAATTTCCGCAGTATGAATACTACCTAAAAACTTAAAAATATAATATTAATATGTAAGGGAGGAGAGGAGTTATGAAAAGTCGAGTTTAAATTCCCCTGTCAGAACCCCAGTCGTAGTTAGAATTGACACGTGATCCTTTTTACTTTTTGGACTTAAAGTTTCATATTACTACCTTCTGCCTCTTTATATAGACAAAAGTTGCAGCAAATACTTTAACCTGAGAGGTTTTCGGCATGGCGTCTGTATGTATGTGTGTGCGTGTATGTATTATCATCGTAGCGCCAAGGTATTTAGCCTAGAGAGTTGAAACTTGGCAGAAAAAATCAGTCCTAACCTGTAGTGGTGCTGCCCGGAATGTCAACTTTTTCCGCCATCTTAAACCCAGTTTACTGACTCAGAAAAAAAAAATAAAAAAATCGTAAACTGCGGTTTGTTGCAATCTTCATCATGCATAAAAAACTACTTTTTTTAGTGGGTACCCATTTTCCCGCCATTTTGGTTACCGCCATATTGGATTGAACTTTAAAATTTCAATTTGGAACCCCTTTATTGTGATACATATTTGGAAAGGCCTTGAAAAAAGAAAACATTTGTCGCAAACCAGAGCTTTTTATCTTTCGCCGTTTCAAAATGGTGGCCATTTGAAATTTCAAAATTGCCATTTTCAACGCTTGATCGCTGCTAAAATAAGGCTTTAAGAGAAAAAAAAATAAGAGTAAAATTATCCTATTTTAAACTCAAAAATTCAAAATTGGTTTAAAAAATATTTTTATTAAATTTTCGGTTGCGGAAGTAAAATGATTACGTGTTTTGCTATAGCAACCACACCAAAAATTAGCGTTGAATTTTTTTTTACCCTTAAATAAGACCAATTTACTCTTGCATTTTTTCCCCTAAAACCTTTATTTTGGCCCTAATTAAACGTCAAAAATATCAATTCTGTAATTTCAACTGGCTGCCATTTAGAAATGGCGAAAGATAAATGCTCTGGTTTACGGCAAATGTTTTCTTTTTTCAAGGCCTTTCCAAATATGTATCACAATATAGGGGTTCCAATTTGAAATCTTAAAGTTCAATCCAATATGGCGGCAACCAAAATGGCGGGAAAATGGGTACCCATTAAAAAAAGTAGTTTTTTATGCATGATAAAGATTGCAACAAACCACAGTTTGATAGCTCAAATATTAACGANGAAACTTGGGGGATCTCTACCATGCAAAGGGAAGTTTGTTTTCATGCAATCGCCAACAAGGGGCAACCAAACACTTTGCCCCCAGACCACCCAACTTGGAGCCACCAAATTGGAGTGTATATTTTTGATAGCATATTTGGATTCTACAGTGAAAAATAATAAACTTTTACTTGAAACATTTTTTTTTATTTCCTATATTTTGCCCTTTATAGGGGGGCAAAATGTCAAAAAAATTATGTAGTAAAATTTGGTATTTTACAAAATTCAAAGTCCTGTAGAAACGGGTTAGAATGACATAAAATAAGAGGTGACTAGTGCATTTTGTAGGGAATTTTGTCTACTTTAATTTCAAAGAGAACACATTTTTCTGATTTCGAAATCGTTTCAGAGTTATATTAAACAAATTGAAAAATGTGCCAAAATTTCGAAGTTTTTCGCCTACCAAAAGTTGTCCCTAGGGCTTTCGAGGTCGCAAACTTGTTTTCATGCTCCTGTTACTATGCATAACAATCCTAAAAAAGAAAATCGTTTACCATAATTAACGTAAGCTCAAATGTATCTATATATTGGCCTACCGGTGCTTATTAAAATAAATCTTCAATTTCAAATCAAATATCAATAAAAAAAAAAATGTAGTTTCAAAGCATTTTTTTAAGCAAATACTATTATTTTATCATTTTACCTTACAAATTGCATTCAAAGACTATTTATATACAAAGATACTATTTAGTAATTATTTCTTAAATTTTATTTTCAAGTTTTGTTAACACAGATATCAGCATTAGAGCCTTACTAAATGTATATTTGTCTGTTAACACTGATAACTCATACAATAACTCATTCATTACACATTACGCAATAGCTGTGTGCACCTAATACGAGTATAAGCCATATTTATTCCTAAATTTCCAAATGGTAGTTTGTAGAGCATATTTTTCTTTATGAATAGATCGAAGAGTGTAGGCGTGGTTCAGATGAATGGTCTCAGACACAGAATACAAGAAATGGATTTTTTTCAACACCCACATATTCAGGTTTAGTCCCCAGACATTGAGACAAACACTGCACTATTGATCGTAGGAATAAGGGATTTACTAGAGTAGATCATCTATATCAGGTTTCCTTATATAAGAAACGCATTTAAACCTGTAACACAAATTGCCTTTCGTCATGAAATGTAAAAAGCCAATGAATCATCCGTTAAAGGTTTTCCCCCTTTGTTACCATAGAGCTGTTTATCCAGCTCAATGAAAACTGTTTACCTTAGATACCGAACTGTCATTTGTAAAACGTTAGATCACAAACATTTAGTAGGTGTTTTTTTTCTGACAAATATAATTGAATGAAGTAGTAATCCGACATTTGATTTAACTTTGTTTTGGTCGAAGATTACGCTAGTTAGTCTTGATTTCCAATCAAAATATTGAAACCGAAGCCATTCTACCTTGAAGTTATCGGCTAACGAAAAGGTATTTCTATTATTTTACTATAAGTGGGAGATAACAATAACAGTTTAGACTGGTTTACGTGATCCAGCTGGACTGACAGTTTAAACTTAAGTCCCTTAGAAGGCCACTATTCAGGATTTAGGAAGCAAGTGTGAAAATTTAGTTCATTCATTTTTTAGCTTAGACATTTTAGACAAATATCAGAAATATTGTCGATATATTAAAAAATATTTAACAAAAACATTACCCATTACAAGCTAAATTACAAGACTCGTGAAGATTTGAAATTAAGTTGTACTTGCGACTACTTAATACAATTTAGCATTTAAGTTTACTTGACAGGTCATTCTCGAATGAGAATGACCAAAGGATAAGTCGAAGTACAAGTAATACTTGCTTAAAATTGACTGGGACCTTGTCATTATTGCTATTTTCGCTTATTTTGTAATTTTTAAATTGAGGTGTTAGTCAGTGATGAGAGAATGTATCGAATTAGTATAAGAAAAATAAACATATTTGGTTATTCCAAATATACATACGTTCCAAATGGTGAATTGCCAAAGTATAACCTTACTTTAAATGTCAATAAATAGAAAAATACTTCTATAGTGACCTCCTTAAGCAAAACTTTCCGGCTCTAGTCAATAACAATCATGTTTCTATAAAGGAAATGTAGAAGATAGAATTACAAGAGCAATTTAAATATTTAAAATCTCCTTGTCTCTTAAAGAATTACGAGCAACTTAATTCTCTTTAAGTTTTAAAATGCTTTGAGATAAATATTTATAGCGACTTGCTCTCTCCCAGTTGGCCATTCTCGAAGAATTTTTTCGTTACAACAACTTGTTTCTATGGGATATTTTTATACAGTTGGCAAGAGAATAAAAAGCTTATTTTAAAATGAGAACATTTTCTAACTAGGTTGTCTAATGTGATAATTTACTATGTCAGTTAATATGAGCCCTTTTCTGTATCATAAAACTATAATGTTTATGAACATTTATTTTTTTCAAAACATCTAGACGAAATTTAGAATACATTATCAGACTTAGATCAATATAGAAAATAAAATAATTTAATTATTTAAAAAAAAAAAAA